>CALNHX010000976.1:30147-263810 GCA_940337035.1 Agriotes lineatus | reverse complement strand
CTCCATCGGCCTCCGTTTCCAGATCGGCCTCCGTTTCCTCATGAGCTTCCCTTTCTAGATCGGCCTCCGTTTCTACATCGGCCTCCTGTTCCAAATCGGTCTCCGTTTCACCATCGGCTTCCGTTTCCAGATAGGCCTCCGTTTCTCCATCGGCCTACGTTTCCAGATCATTCTCCGTTTCCTTATCGGCCTCCGTTTCCAGATCGGCCTCCGTTTCTTTATCGGCCTCCACTTCTCTATCAACCTCCGCTTCCTGTTCGGCCTCCGTTTCACCATCGGCCTCCGTTTCTCCATCGGCCTCCGTTTCCAGATTGGCCTCCGTTTCTCCATCGGCCTCCGTTTCCAGATAGGCCTCCGTTTCTTCATCGGCCTCCGTTTCCAGACCGGCCTCCGTTTCTTCATCGGCCTCCGTTTCCAAATCGGCCTGGGTTACTCCATCGGCCCCCGTTTCCAGATCGGCTTACGTTTCTCCATCGCTTTCCGTTTCCAGATCGGCTTCCGTTTCTCCATGAGCTTCTTTTTTAAGATCGGCCTCCGTTTTTCCATCGGCCTCCGTTTCCAGATCGGCCTCAGTTTCTCCATCGGCCTCCGTTTCCAGATCGGCCTCCGTTTCCTCATGAGCTTCCCTTTCCAGATCGGCCTCCGTTTCTACATCGGCCTCCTGTTCCAAATCGGTCTTCGTTTCTTTATCGGCTTCCGTTTCCAGATCGGCCTCCGTTTCTCCATCGGCCTCCGTTTCCAGATCGGCCTCCGTTTCCAGATCGGCCTCCGTTTCCTGATCGGCTTCCGTTTCACCATCGGCCTCCGTTTCTCCATCGGCCTCCGTTTCCAGACCGGCCTCCGTCTCTCCATCGGCCTCCGATTCCAAATCGGCCTGGGTTTCTCCATCGGCCCCCGTTTCCAGATCGGCTTCCGTTTCTCCATCGCTTTCCGTTTCCATATCGGCTTCCGTTTCTCCATGAGCTTCTTTTTTAAGATCGGCCTCCGTTTTTCCATCGGCCTCCGTTTCCAGATCGGCCTCAGTTTCTCCATCGGCCTCCGTTTCCAGTCGGCCTCCGTTTCCTCATGAGCTTCCCTTTCCAGATCGGCCTCCGTTTCTACATCGGCCTCCTGTTCCAAATCGGTCTTCGTTTCCCCATCGGCTTCCGTTTCCAGATCGGCCTCCGTTTCTTCATCGGCCTACGTTTCCAGATCATTCTCCGTTTCCTAATCGGCCTCCGTTTCCAGATCGGCCTCCTTCTCTTTATCGGCCTCCACTTCTCTATCGACCTCCGCTTCCTGTTCGGCCTCTGTTTCACCATCGGCCTCCGTTTCTCCATCGGCCTCCGTTTCCAGTCGGCCTCCGTTTCCTCATGAGCTTCCCTTTCCAGATCGGCCTCCGTTTCTACATCGGCCTCCTGTTCCAAATCGGTCTCCGTTTCCCCATCGGCTTCCGTTTCCAGATCGGCCTCCGTTTCCTCATCGGCCTACGTTTCCAGATCATTCTCCGTTTCCTAATCGGCCTCCGTTTCCATATCGGCCTCCCTCTCTTTATCGGCCTCCAATTCTCTATCGACCTCCGCTTCCTGTTCGGCCTCTGTTTCACCATCGGCCTCCGTTTCACCATCGGCCTCCGTGTCCGCATCGGCCTCCGTTTCCAGATCGGCCTCCGTTTCCAGACCGGCCTCCGTTTCTCCATCGGCCTCCGTTTCCAGATCGGCCTTGGTTTCTCCATCGGCTTCCATTTCCAGATCGGCCTCCGTTTCTCCATTGGCCTCCGTTTCCAGATTGGCCTCCGTTTGTCCATTGGCCTCCGTTTCCTGATAGGCCTCCGTTTCTCCATCGGCCTCCGTTTCCAGACCGGCCTCCGTTTCTCCATCGGCCTCCGTTTCCAAATCGGCCTGGGTTTCTCCATCAGCTCCCGTTTCCAGATCGGCTTACGTTTCTCCATCGCTTTCCGTTTCCAGATCGGCTTCCGTTTCTCCATGAGCTTCTTTTTTAAGATCGGCCTCCGTTTTTCCATCGGCCTCCGTTTCCAGATCGGCCTCAGTTTCTCCATCGGCCTCCGTTTCCAGATCGGCCTCCGTTTCCTCATGAGCTTCCCTTTCCAGATCGGCCTCCGTTTCTACATCGGCCTCCTGTTCCAAATCGGTCTCCGTTTCTCCATCGGCTTCCGTTTCCAGATCGGCCACAGTTTCTCCATCGGCCTACGTTTCCAGATCATTCTCCGTTTCCTTATCGGCCTCCGTTTCCAGATCGGCCTCCGTTTCTTTATCGGCCTCCACTCCTCTATCGACATCCGCTTCCTGTTCGGCCTCCGTTTCACCATCGGCCTCCGTTTCTCCATCGGCCTCCGTTTCCAGATCGGACTCCGTTTCCAGATCGGCCTCCGTTTCCAGATCGGTCTCCGTTTCCTGATCGGCTTCCGTTTCACCATCGGCCTCCGTTTCTCCATCGGCCTCCGTTACCAGACTGGCCTCCGTTTCTCCATCGGCCTCCGTTTCCAAATCGGCCTGGGTTTCTCCATCGGCCCCCGTTTCCAGATCGGCTTACGTTTCTCCATCGCTTTCCGTTTCCATATCGGCTTCCGTTTCTCCATGAGCTTCTATTTTAAGATCGGCCTCGGTTTTTCCATCGGCCTCCGTTTCCAGATCGGCCTCAGTTCCTCCATCGGCCTCCGTTTCCAGATAGGCCTCCGTTTCCTCATGAGCTTCCCTTTCCAGATCGGCCTCCGTTTCTACATCGGCCTCCTGTTCCAAATCGGTCTCCGTTTCCCCATCGGCTTCCGTTTCCAGATCGGCCTCCGTTTCTCCATCGGCCTACGTTTCCAGATCATTCTCCGTTTCCTTATCGGCCTCCGTTTCCAGATCGGCCTCCGTTTCTTTATCGGCCTCCACTTCTCTATCGACCTCCGCTTCCTGTTCGGCCTCCATTTCGCCATCGGCCTCCGTTTCTCCATCGGCCTCCGTTTCCAGATTGGCCTCCGTTTCCTGATCGGCTTCCGTTTCCCCATCGGCCGTCGTTTCCAAATCGGCCTCCGTTTCTCAATGAGCTTCCTTCTCCAGATCGGCCTCCGTTACTCCATCGGCCTCCGTTTCCAGATCGGCGTCCGTTTCTCTATCGGCCTTCCTTTCAGATCGGCTTCCGTTTCACCATCGGCCTCCGTTTCTCCATCGGCCTCCGTTTCCAGATCGGCCTCCGTTTCCAGATCGGCCTCCGTTTCCAGATCGGCCTCCGTTTCCTGATCGGCTTCCGTTTCACCATCGGCCTCCGTTTCTCCATCGGCCTCCGTTTCCAGACCGGCCTCCGTTTCTCCATCGCTTTCCGTTTCCATATCGGCTTTCGTTTCTCCATGAGCTTCTTTTTTAAGATCGGCCTCCGTTTTTCCATCGGCCTCCGTTTCCAGACCGGCCTCCGTTTCCAGACCGGCCTCAGTTTCTCCATCGGCCTCCGTTTCCAGATCGGCCTCCGTTTCTCCATCGCTTTCCGTTTCCATATCGGCTTCCGTTTCTCCATGAGCTTCTTTTTTAAGATCGGCCTCCGTCTTTCCATCGGCCTCCGTTTCCAGACCGGCCTCAGTTTCTCCATCGGCCTCCGTTTCCAGATCGGCCCCCGTTTCCTCATGAGCTTCCCTTTCCAGATCGGCCTCCGTTTCTACATCGGCCTCCTGTTCCAAATCGGTCTCCGTTTCCCCATCGGCTTCCGTTTCCAGATCATTCTCCGTTTCCTTATCGGCCTCCGTTTCCAGATCGGCCTCCGTCTCTTTATCGGCCTCCACTTCTCTATCGACCTCCGCTTCCTGTTCGGCCTTCGTTTCACCATCGGCCTCCGTTTCTCCATCGGCCTCCGTTTCACCATCGGCCTCCGTGTCCCCATCGGCCTCCGTTTCCAGATCGGCCTCCGTTTCCAGACCGGCCTCCGTTTCACCAACGGCCTCCGTGTCCCCATCGGCCTCCGTTTCCAGATCGGCCTCCGTTTCCAGACCGGCCTCCGTTTCTCCATCGGCCTCCGTTTCCAGATTGGCCTTCGTTTTTCCATCGGCCTTCGTTTCCAGATAGGCCTCCGTTTCTCCATCGGCCTCCGTTTCCAAACCGGCCTCCGTTTCTCCATCGGCCTCCGTTTCCAAATCGGCCTGGGTTTCTCCGTCGGCCCCCGTTTCCAGATCGGCTTACGTTTCTCCATCGCTTTCCGTTTCCAGATCGGCTTCCGTTTCTCCATGAGCTTCTTTTTTAAGATCGGCCTCCGTTTTTCCATCGGCCTCCGTTCCCAGATCGGCCTCAGTTTCTCCATCGGCCTCCGTTTCCAGATCGGCCTCCGTTTCCTCATGAGCTTCCCTTTCTAGATCGGCCTCCGTTTCTACATCGGCCTCCTGTTCCAAATCGGTCTCCGTTTCTCCATCGGCTTGCGTTTCCAGATCGGCCTCCGTTTCCTTATCGGCCTCCGTTTCCATATCGGCCTCCGTTTCTTTATCGGCCTCCACTTCTCTATCGACCTCCGCTTCCTGTTCGGCCTCCGTTTCACCATCGTCCTCCGTTTCTCCATCGGCCTCCGTTCCAGATCGGCCTCCGTTTCCAGATCGGCCTCCGTTTCCAGATCGGCCTCCGTTTCCAGATCGGCCTCCGTTTCCTGATCGGCTTCCGTTTCACCATCGGCTTCCGTTTCACCATCGGCCTCCGTTTCTCCATCGGCCTCCGTTTCCAGACCGGCCTCCGTTTCTCCATCGGCCTCCGTTTCCAAATCGGCCTGGGTTTCTCCATCGGCCCCCGTTTCCAGATCGGCTTCCGTTTCTCCATCGCTTTCCGTTTCCATATCGGCTTCCGTTTCTCCATGAGCTTCTTTTTTAAGATCAGCCTCCGTTTTTCCATCGGCTTCCGTTTCCAGATCGGCCTCAGTTTCTCCATCGGCCTCCTGTTCCAAATCGGTCTCCGTTTCCCCATCGGCTTCCGTTTCCAGATCGGCCTCCGTTTCTCCATCGGCCTACGTTTCCAGATCATTCTCCGTTTCCTTATCGGCCTCCGTTTTCAGATCGGCCTCCGTTTCTTTATCGGCCTCCACTTCTCTATCGACCTCCGCTTCCTGTTCGGCCTCCGTTTCACCATCGGCCTCCGTTTCTCCATCGGCCTCCGTTTCACCATCGGCCTCCGTGTCCCCATCGGCCTCCGTTTCCAGATCGGCCTCCGTTCCAGACCGGCCTAGGTTTCTCCATCGGCCTCCGTTTCCAGATCGGCCTTGGTTTCTCCATCGGCCTCCATTTCCAGATCGGCCTCCATTTCCAGATCGGCCTCCGTTCCTTCATCGACCTCCGTTTCCAGACCGGCCTCCGTTTCTTCATCGGCCTCCGTTTCCAGATCGGCCTCTCGTTTCCTCATGAGCTACCCTTTCGAGATCGGCCTCCGTTTCCAGATCGGCTTACGTTTCTCCATCGCTTTCCGTTTCCAGATCGGCCTCCGTTCCTCCATCGGCCTCCGTTTCCAGATTGGCCTCCGTTTCTCCATCGGCCTCCGTTTCCAGACCGGCTCAATTTCTCCATCGGCCTCCATTTCCAGATAGGCCATCCGTTTCCTCATGAGCTACCCTTTCGAGATCGGCCTCCGTTTCTACATCGGCCTCCTGTTCAAATCGGTCTCCGTTTCTCTCTCCATCGGCTTCCTTTCCAGATCGGCCTCCGTTTCTCCATGGGCCTCCACTTCTCCATCGGCCTCCGTTTCCAGATCGGCCTCCGTTTCCAGATCGGCCTCCGTTTCTTTATCGGCCTCCACTTCCTTATCGACCTCCGCTTCCTGTTCGGCCTCCTGTTCCAAATCGGTCTCCGTTTCTCCATCGGCTTCCGTTTCCAGATCGGCCTCCGTTTCTCCATCGGCCTCCACTTCTCCATCGGCCTCCGTTTCCAGATCGGCCTCCGTTTCCAGATCGGCCTCCGTTTCCAGATCGGCCTCCGTTTCCTAATCGGCTTCCGTTTCTCCATCGCTTTCCGTTTCCATATCGGCTTCCGGTTCTCCATGAGCTTCTTTTTTAAGATCAGCCTCCGTTTTTCCATCGGCTTCCGTTTCCAGATCGGCCTCAGTTTCTCCATCGGCCTCCTGTTCCAAATCGGTCTCCGTTTCCCCATCGGCTTCCGTTTCCAGATCGGCCTCCGTTTCTCCATCGGCCTACGTTTCCAGATCATTCTCCGTTTCCTTATCGGCCTCCGTTTTCAGATCGGCCTCCGTTTCTTTATCGGCCTCCACTTCTCTATCGACCTCCGCTTCCTGTTCGGCCTCCGTTTCACCATCGGCCTCCGTTTCTCCATCGGCCTCCGTTTCACCATCGGCCTCCGTGTCCCCATCGGCCTCCGTTTCCAGATCGGCCTCCGTTCCAGACCGGCCTAGGTTTCTCCATCGGCCTCCGTTTCCAGATCGGCCTTGGTTTCCTCCATCGGCCTCCATTTCCAGATCGGCCTCCGTTCCTTCATCGACCTCCGTTTCCAGATCGGCCTCCGTTTCTCCATCGGCCTCCGTTTCCAGATCGGCCTCCGTTTCCTCATGAGCTACCCTTTCGAGATCGGCCTCCGTTTCCAGATCGCTTACGTTTCTCCATCGCTTTCCGTTTCCAGATCGGCCTCCGTTCCTCCATCGGCCTCCGTTTCCAGATTGGCCCTCCGTTTCTCCATCGGCCTCCGTTTCCAGACCGGCCTCAGTTTCTCCATCGGCCTCCGTTTCCAGATCGGCCTCCGTTTCCTCATGAGCTACCCTTTCGAGATCGGCCTCCGTTTCCAGATCGGCTTACGTTTCTCCATCGCTTTCCGTTTCCAGATCGGCCTCCGTTCCTCCATCGGTCTCCGTTTCCAGATTGGCCTCCGTTTCTCCATCGGCCTCCATTTCCAGATCGGCCTCCGTTCCTCCATCGGCCTCCGTTTCCAGATTGGCCTCCGTTTCTCCATCGGCCTCCGTTTCCAGACCGGCCTCCGTTTCTCCATCGGCCTCCGTTTCCAGATCGGCTTACGTTTCTCCATCGCTTTCCGTTTCCAGATCGGCCTCCGTTCCTCCATCGGCCTCCGTTTCCAGATTGGCCTCCGTTTCTCCATCGGCCTCCGTTTCCAGACCGGCCTCAATTTCTCCATCGGCCTCCATTTCCAGATAGGCCTCCGTTTCCTCATGAGCTACCCTTTCGAGATCGGCCTCCGTTTCTACATCGGCCTCCTGTTCCAATCGGTCTCCGTTTCTCCGTCGGCTTCCCTTTCCAGATCGGCCTCCGTTTCTCCATGGGCCTCCACTTCTCCATCGGCCTCCGTTTCCAGATCGGCCTCCGTTTCCAGATCGGCCTCCGTTTCTTTATCGGCCTCCACTTCCTTATCGACCTCCGCTTCCTGTTCGGCCTCCTGTTCCAAATCGGTCTCCGTTTCTCCATCGGCTTCCGTTTCCAGATCGGCCTCCGTTTCTCCATCGGCCTCCACTTCTCCATCGGCCTCCGTTTCCAGATCGCCTCCGTTTCCAGATCGGCCTCCGTTTCCAGATCGGCCTCCGTTTCCTGATCGGCTTCCGTTTCACCATCGGCTTCCGTTTCACCATCGGCCTCCGTTTCTCCATCGGCCTCCGTTTCCAGACCGGCCTCCGTTTCTCCATCGGCCTCCGTTTCCAAATCGGCCTGGGTTTCTCCATCGGCCCCCGTTTCCAGATCGGCTTCCGTTTCTCCATCGCTTTCCGTTTCTATATCGGCTTCCGTTTCTCCATGAGCTTCTTTTTTAAGATCAGGCCTCCGTTTTTTCCATCGGCTTCCGTTTCCAGATCGGCCTCAGTTTCTCCATCGGCCTCCTGTTCCAAATCGGTCTCCGTTTCCCCATCGGCTTCCGTTTCCAGATCGGCCTCCGTTTCTCATCGGCCTACGTTTCCAGATCATTCTCCGTTTTCTTATCGGCCTCCGTTTTCAGATCGGCCTCCGTTTCTTTATCGGCCTCCACTTCTCTATCGACCTCCGCTTCCTGTTCGGCCTCCGTTTCACCATCGGCCTCCGTTTCTCCATCGGCCTCCGCTTCACCATCGGCCTCCGTGTCCCCATCGGCCTCCGTTTCCAGATCGGCCTCCGTTTCCAGACCGGCCTCGGTTTCTCCATCGGCCTCCGTTTCCAGATCGGCCTTGGTTTCTCTATCGGCCTCCATTTCCAGATCGGCCTCCGTTCCTCCATCGGCCTTCGTTTCCAGATTGGCCTCCGTTTCTCCATCGGCCTCCGTTTCCAGACCGGCCTCCGTTTCTCCATCGGCCTCCGTTTCCAGTTCGGCTTACGTTTCTCCATCGCTTTCCGTTTCCAGATCGGCCTCCGTTCCTCCATCGGCCTCCGTTTCCAGATTGGCCTCCGTTTCTCCATCGGCCTCCGTTTCCAGACCGGCCTCAGTTTCTCCATCGGCCTCCATTTCCAGATCGGCCTCCGTTTCCTCATGAGCTACCCTTTCGAGATCGGCCTCCGTTTCTACATCGGCCTCCTGTTCCAAATCGGTCTCCGTTTCTCCATCGGCTTCCGTTTCCAGATCGGCCTCCGTTTCTCCATGGGCCTCCACTTCTCCATCGGCCTCCGTTTCCAGATCGGCCTCCGTTTCCAGATCGGCCTCCGTTTCTTTATCGGCCTCCACTTCCTTATCGACCTCCGCTTCCTGTTCGGCCTCCTGTTCCAAATCGGTCTCCGTTTCTCCATCGGCTTCCGTTTCCAGATCGGCCTCCGTTTCTCCATCGGCCTCCACTTCTCCATCGGCCTCCGTTTCCAGATCGGCCTCCGTTTCCAGATCGGCCTCCGTTTCCAGATCGGCCTCCGTTTCCTAATTGGCTTCCGTTTCTCCATCGCTTTCCGTTTCCATATCGGCTTCCGGTTCTCCATGAGCTTCTTTTTTAAGATCGGCTCCGTTTTTCCATCGGCCTCCGTTTCCAGATCGGCCTCAGTTTCTCCATCGGCCTCCGTTTCCAGATCGGCCTCCGTTTCCTCATGAGCTTCCCTTTCTAGATCGGCCTCCGTTTCTACATCGGCCTCCTGTTCCAAATCGGTCTCCGTTTCACCATCGGCTTCCGTTTCCAGATAGGCCTCCGTTTCTCCATCGGCCTACGTTTCCAGATCATTCTCCGTTTCCTTATCGGCCTCCGTTTCCAGATCGGCCTCCGTTTCTTTATCGGCCTCCACTTCTCTATCAACCTCCGCTTCCTGTTCGGCCTCCGTTTCACCATCGGCCTCCGTTTCTCCATCGGCCTCCGTTTCCAGATTGGCCTCCGTTTCTCCATCGGCCTCCGTTTCCAGATAGGCCTCCGTTTCTTCATCGGCCTCCGTTTCCAGACCGGCCTCCGTTTCTTCATCGGCCTCCGTTTCCAAATCGGCCTGGGTTACTCCATCGGCCCCCGTTTCCAGATCGGCTTACGTTTCTCCATCGCTTTCCGTTTCCAGATCGGCTTCCGTTTCTCCATGAGCTTCTTTTTTAAGATCGGCCTCCGTTTTTCCATCGGCCTCCGTTTCCAGATCGGCCTCAGTTTCTCCATCGGCCTCCGTTTCCAGATCGGCCTCCGTTTCCTCATGAGCTTTCCTTTCCAGATCGGCCTCCGTTTCTACATCGGCCTCCTGTTCCAAATCGGTCTTCGTTTCTTTATCGGCTTCCGTTTCCAGATCGGCCTCCGTTTCTCCATCGGCCTCCGTTTCCAGATCGGCCTCCGTTTCCAGATCGGCCTCCGTTTCCTGATCGGCTTCCGTTTCACCATCGGCCTCCGTTTCTCCATCGGCCTCCGTTTCCAGACCGGCCTCCGTTTCTCCATCGGCCTCCGTTTCCAAATCGGCCTGGGTTTCTCCATCGGCCCCCGTTTCCAGATCGGCTTCCGTTTCTCCATCGCTTTCCGTTTCCATATCGGCTTCCGTTTCTCCATGAGCTTCTTTTTTAAGATCGGCCTCCGTTTTTCCATCGGCCTCCGTTTCCAGATCGGCCTCAGTTTCTCCATCGGCCTCCGTTTCCAGTCGGCCTCCGTTTCCTCATGAGCTTCCCTTTCCAGATCGGCCTCCGTTTCTACATCTGCCTCCTGTTCCAAATCGGTCTCCGTTTCCCCATCGGCTTCCGTTTCCAGATCGGCCTCCGTTTCTTCATCGGCCTACGTTTCCAGATCATTCTCCGTTTCCTAATCGGCCTCCGTTTCCAGATCGGCCTCCTTCTCTTTATCGGCCTCCACTTCTCTATCGACCTCCGCTTCCTGTTCGGCATCTGTTTCACCATCGGCCTCCGTTTCTCCATCGGCCTCCGTTTCCAGTCGGCCTCCGTTTCCTCATGAGCTTCCCTTTCCAGATCGGCCTCCGTTTCTACATCGGCCTCCTGTTCCAAATCGGTCTCCGTTTCCCCATCGGCTTCCGTTTCCAGATCGGCCTCCGTTTCTTCATCGGCCTACGTTTCCAGATCATTCTCCGTTTCCTAATCGGCCTCCGTTTCCATATCGGCCTCCTTCTCTTTATCGGCCTCCACTTCTCTATCGACCTCCGCTTCCTGTTCGGCCTCTGTTTCACCATCGGCCTCCGTTTCACCATCGGCCTCCGTGTCCGCATCGGCCTCCGTTTCCAGATCGGCCTCCGTTTCCAGACCGGCCTCCGTTTCTCCATCGGCCTCCGTTTCCAGATCGGCCTTGGTTTCTCCACGGCTTCCATTTCCAGATCGGCCTCCGTTTCTCCATTGGCCTCCGTTTCCAGATTGGCCTCCGTTTGTCCATCGGCCTCCGTTTCCTGATAGGCCTCCGTTTCTCCATCGGCCTCCGTTTCCAGACCGGCCTCCGTTTCTCCATCGGCCTCCGTTTCCAAATCGGCCTGGGTTTCTCCATCAGCCCCCGTTTCCAGATCGGCTTACGTTTCTCCATCGCTTTCCGTTTCCAGATCGGCTTCCGTTTCTCCATGAGCTTCTTTTTTAAGATCGGCCTCCGTTTTTCCATCGGCCTCCGTTTCCAGATCGGCCTCAGTTTCTCCATCGGCCTCCGTTTCCAGATCGGCCTCCGTTTCCTCATGAGCTTCCCTTTCCAGATCGGCCTCCGTTTCTACATCGGCCTCCTGTTCCAAATCGGTCTCCGTTTCTCCATCGGCTTCCGTTTCCAGATCGGCCACCGTTTCTCCATCGGCCTACGTTTCCAGATCATTCTCCGTTTCCTTATCGGCCTCCGTTTCCAGATCGGCCTCCGTTTCTTTATCGGCCTCCACTCCTCTATCGACATCCGCTTCCTGTTCGGCCTCCGTTTCACCATCGGCCTCCGTTTCTCCATCGGCCTCCGTTTCCAGATCGGACTCCGTTTCCAGATCGGCCTCCGTTTCCAGATCGGTCTCCGTTTCCTGATCGGCTTCCGTTTCACCATCGGCCTCCGTTTCTCCATCGGCCTCCGTTACCAGACTGGCCTCCGTTTCTCCATCGGCCTCCGTTTCCAAATCGGCCTGGGTTTCTCCATCGGCCCCCGTTTCCAGATCGGCTTCCGTTTCTCCATCGCTTTCCGTTTCCATATCGGCTTCCGTTTCTCCATGAGCTTCTATTTTAAGATCGGCCTCGGTTTTTCCATCGGCCTCCGTTTCCAGATCGGCCTCAGTTCCTCCATCGGCCTCCGTTTCCAGATCGGCCTCCGTTTCCTCATGAGCTTCCCTTTCCAGATCGGCCTCCGTTTCTACATCGGCCTCCTGTTCCAAATCGGTCTCCGTTTCCCCATCGGCTTCCGTTTCCAGATCGGCCTCCGTTTCTCCATCGGCCTACGTTTCCAGATCATTCTCCGTTTCCTTATCGGCCTCCGTTTCCAGATCGGCCTCCGTTTCTTTATCGGCCTCCACTTCTCTATCGACCTCCGCTTCCTGTTCGGCCTCCGTTTCGCCATCGGCCTCCGTTTCTCCATCGGCCTCCGTTTCCAGATTGGCCTCCGTTTCCTGATCGGCTTCCGTTTCCCCATCGGCCGTCGTTTCCAAATCGGCCTCCGTTTCTCAATGAGCTTCCTTCTCCAGATCGGCCTCCGTTACTCCATCGGCCTCCGTTTCCAGATCGGCGTCCGTTTCTCTATCGGCCTTCCTTTCAGATCGGCTTCCGTTTCACCATCGGCCTCCGTTTCTCCATCGGCCTCCGTTTCCAGATCGGCCTCCGTTTCCTGATCGGCTTCCGTTTCACCATCGGCCTCCGTTTCTCCATCGGCCTCCGTTTCCAGACCGGCCTCCGTTTCTCCATCGCTTTCCGTTTCCATATCGGCTTCCGTTTCTCCATGAGCTTCTTTTTTAAGATCGGCCTCCGTTTTTCCATCGGCCTCCGTTTCCAGACCGGCCTCCGTTTCCAGACCGGCCTCAGTTTCTCCATCGGCCTCCGTTTACAGATCGGCCTCCGTTTCTCCATCGCTTTCCGTTTCCATATCGGCTTCCGTTTCTCCATGAGCTTCTTTTTTAAGATCGGCCTCCGTCTTTCCATCGGCCTCCGTTTCCAGACCGGCCTCAGTTTCTCCATCGGCCTCCGTTTCCATATCGGCCCCCGTTTCCTCATGAGCTTCCCTTTCCAGATCGGCCTCCGTTTCTACATCGGCCTCCTGTTCCAAATCGGTCTCCGTTTCCCCATCGGCTTCCGTTTTCAGATCATTCTCCGTTTCCTTATCGGCCTCCGTTTCCAGATCGGCCTCCGTCTCTTTATCGGCCTCCACTTCTCTATCGACCTCCGCTTCCTGTTCGGCCTCCGTTTCACCATCGGCCTCCGTTTCTCCATCGGCCTCCGTTTCACCATCGGCCTCCGTGTCCCCATCGGCCTCCGTTTCCAGATCGGCCTCCGTTTCCAGACCGGCCTCCGTTTCACCAACGGCCTCCGTGTCCCCATCGGCCTCCGTTTCCAGATCGGCCTCCGTTTCCAGACCGGCCTCCGTTTCTCCATCGGCCTCCGTTTCCAGACCGGCCTCCGTTTCTCCATCGGCCTCCGTTTCCAAATCGGCCTGGGTTTCTCCATCGGCCCCCGTTTCCAGATCGGCTTCCTTTTCTCCATCGCGTTCCGTTTCCATATCGGCTTCCGTTTCTCCATGAGCTTCTTTTTTAAGATCGGCCTCCGTTTTTCCATCGGCCTCCGTTTCTAGATCGGCCTCAGTTTCTCCATCGGCCTCCGTTTCCAGATCGGCCTCCGTTTCCTCATGAGCTTCCCTTTCCAGATCGGCCTCCGTTTCTACATCGGCCTCCTGTTCCAAATCGGTCTCCGTTTCTCCATCGGCTTCCGTTTCCAGATCGGCCACCGTTTCTCCATCGGCCTACGTTTCCAGATCATTCTCCGTTTCCTTATCGGCCTCCGTTTCCAGATCGGCCTCCGTTTCTTTATCGGCCTCCACTCCTCTATCGACATCCGCTTCCTGTTCGGCCTCCGTTTCACCATCGGCCTCCGGTTCTCCATCGGCCTCCGTTTCCAGATCGGACTCCGTTTCCAGATCGGCCTCCGTTTCCAGATCGGTCTCCGTTTCCTGATCGGCTTCCGTTTCACCATCGGCCTCCGTTTCTCCATCGGCCTCCGTTACCAGACTGGCCTCCGTTTCTCCATCGGCCTCCGTTTCCAAATCGGCCTGGGTTTCTCCATCGGCCCCCGTTTCCAGATCGGCTTCCGTTTCTCCATCGCTTTCCGTTTCCATATCGGCTTCCGTTTCTCCATGAGCTTCTATTTTAAGATCGGCCTCGGTTTTTCCATCGGCCTCCGTTTCCAGATCGGCCTCAGTTCCTCCATCGGCCTCCGTTTCCAGATCGGCCTCCGTTTCCTGATCGGCTTCCGTTTCACCATCGGCCTCCGTTTCTCCATCGGCCTCCGTTTCCAGACCGGCCTCCGTTTCTCCATCGCTTTCCGTTTCCATATCGGCTTCCGTTTCTCCATGAGCTTCTTTTTTAAGATCGGCCTCCGTTTTTCCATCGGCCTCCGTTTCCAGACCGGCCTCCGTTTCCAGACCGGCCTCAGTTTCTCCATCGGCCTCCGTTTCCAGATCGGCCTCCGTTTCTCCATCGCTTTCCGTTTCCATATCGGCTTCCGTTTCTCCATGAGCTTCTTTTTTAAGATCGGTTTCCGTCTTTCCATCGGCCTCCGTTTCCAGACCGGCCTCAGTTTCTCCATCGGCCTCCGTTTCCATATCGGCCCCCGTTTCCTCATGAGCTTCCCTTTCCAGATCGGCCTCCGTTTCTACATCGGCCTCCTGTTCCAAATCGGTCTCCGTTTCCCCATCGGCTTCCGTTTTCAGATCATTCTCCGTTTCCTTATCGGCCTCCGTTTCCAGATCGGCCTCCGTCTCTTTATCGGCCTCCACTTCTCTATCGACCTCCGCTTCCTGTTCGGCCTCCGTTTCACCATCGGCCTCCGTTTCACCATCGGCCTCCGTTTCTCCATCGGCCTCCGTTTCACCATCGGCCTCCGTGTCCCCATTGGCCTCCGTTTCCAGATCGGCCTCCGTTTCCAGACCGGCCTCCGTTTCACCAACGGCCTCCGTGTCCCCATCGGCCTCCGTTTCCAGATCGGCCTCCGTTTCCAGACCGGCCTCCGTTTCTCCATCGGCCTCCGTTTCCAGACCGGCCTCCGTTTCTCCATCGGCCTCCGTTTCCAAATCGGCCTGGGTTTCTCCATCGGCCCCCGTTTCCAGATCGGCTTCCGTTTCTCCATCGCTTTCCGTTTCCATATCGGCTTCCGTTTCTCCATGAGCTTCTTTTTAAGATCGGCCTCCGTTTTTCCATCGGCCTCCGTTTCCAGATCGGCCTCAGTTTCTCCATCGGCCTCCGTTTCCAGTCGGCCTCCGTTTCCTCATGAGCTTCCCTTTCCAGATCGGCCTCCGTTTCTACATCGGCCTCCTGTTCCAAATCGGTCTCCGTTTCCCCATCGGCTTCCGTTTCCAGATCGGCCTCCGTTTCTTCATCGGCCTACGTTTCCAGATCATTCTCCGTTTCCTAATCGGCCTCCGTTTCCAGATCGGCCTCCTTCTCTTTATCGGCCTCCACTTCTCTATCGACCTCCGCTTCCTGTTCGGCCTCTGTTTCACCATCGGCCTCCGTTTCTCCATCGGCCTCCGTTTCCAGTCGGCCTCCGTTTCCTCATGAGCTTCCCTTTCCAGATCGGCCTCCGTTTCTACATCGGCCTCCTGTTCCAAATCGGTCTCCGTTTCCCCATCGGCTTCCGTTTCCAGATCGGCCTCCGTTTCTTCATCGGCCTACGTTTCCAGATCATTCTCCGTTTCCTAATCGGCCTCCGTTTCCATATCGGCCTCCTTCTCTTTATCGGCCTCCACTTCTCTATCGACCTCCGCTTCCTGTTCGGCCTCTGTTTCACCATCGGCCTCCGTTTCACCATCGGCCTCCGTGTCCGCATCGGCCTCCGTTTCCAGATCGGCCTCCGTTTCCAGACCGGCCTCCGTTTCTCCATCGGCCTCCGTTTCCAGATCGGCCTTGGTTTCTCCATCGGCTTCCATTTCCAGATCGGCCTCCGTTTCTCCATTGGCCTCCGTTTCCAGATTGGCCTCCGTTTGTCCATCGGCCTCCGTTTCCTGATAGGCCTCCGTTTCTCCATCGGCCTCCGTTTCCAGACCGGCCTCCGTTTCTCCATCGGCCTCCGTTTCCAAATCGGCCTGGGTTTCTCCATCAGCCCCCGTTTCCAGATCGGCTTACGTTTCTCCATCGCTTTCCGTTTCCAGATCGGCTTCCGTTTCTCCATGAGCTTCTTTTTTAAGATCGGCCTCCGTTTTTCCATCGGCCTCCGTTTCCAGATCGGCCTCAGTTTCTCCATCGGCCTCCGTTTCCAGATCGGCCTCCGTTTCCTCATGAGCTTCCCTTTCCAGATCGGCCTCCGTTTCTACATCGGCCTCCTGTTCCAAATCGGTCTCCGTTTCTCCATCGGCTTCCGTTTCCAGATCGGCCACCGTTTCTCCATCGGCCTACGTTTCCAGATCATTCTCCGTTTCCTTATCGGCCTCCGTTTCCAGATCGGCCTCCGTTTCTTTATCGGCCTCCACTCCTCTATCGACATCCGCTTCCTGTTCGGCCTCCGTTTCACCATCGGCCTCCGTTTCTCCATCGGCCTCCGTTTCCAGATCGGACTCCGTTTCCAGATCGGCCTCCGTTTCCAGATCGGTCTCCGTTTCCTGATCGGCTTCCGTTTCACCATCGGCCTCCGTTTCTCCATCGGCCTCCGTTACCAGACTGGCCTCCGTTTCTCCATCGGCCTCCGTTTCCAAATCGGCCTGGGTTTCTCCATCGGCCCCCGTTTCCAGATCGGCTTCCGTTTCTCCATCGCTTTCCGTTTCCATATCGGCTTCCGTTTCTCCATGAGCTTCTATTTAAGATCGGCCTCGGTTTTTCCATCGGCCTCCGTTTCCAGATCGGCCTCAGTTCCTCCATCGGCCTCTGTTTCCAGATCGGCCTCCGTTTCCTCATGAGCTTCCCTTTCCAGATCGGCCTCCGTTTCTACATCGGCCTCCTGTTCCAAATCGGTCTCCGTTTCCCCATCGGCTTCCGTTTCCAGATCGGCCTCCGTTTCTCCATCGGCCTACGTTTCCAGATCATTCTCCGTTTCCTTATCGGCCTCCGTTTCCAGATCGGCCTCCGTTTCTTTATCGGCCTCCACTTCTCTATCGACCTCCGCTTCCTGTTCGGCCTCCGTTTCGCCATCGGCCTCCGTTTCTCCATCGGCCTCCGTTTCCAGATTGGCCTCCGTTTCCTGATCGGCTTCCGTTTCCCCATCGGCCGTCGTTTCCAAATCGGCCTCCGTTTCTCAATGAGCTTCCTTCTCCAGATCGGCCTCCGTTACTCCATCGGCCTCCGTTTCCAGATCGGCGTCCGTTTCTCTATCGGCCTTCCTTTCAGATCGGCTTCCGTTTCACCATCGGCCTCCGTTTCTCCATCGGCCTCCGTTTCCAGATCGGCCTCCGTTTCCAGATCGGCCTCCGTTTCCAGATCGGCCTCCGTTTCCTGATCGGCTTCCGTTTCACCATCGGCCTCCGTTTCTCCATCGGCCTCCGTTTCCAGACCGGCCTCCGTTTCTCCATCGCTTTCCGTTTCCATATCGGCTTCCGTTTCTCCATGAGCTTCTTTTTTAAGATCGGCCTCCGTCTTTCCATCGGCCTCCGTTTCCAGACCGGCCTCAGTTTCTCCATCGGCCTCCGTTTCCAGATCGGCCTCCGTTTCTCCATCGCTTTCCGTTTCCATATCGGCTTCCGTTTCTCCATGAGCTTCTTTTTTAAGATCGGCCTCCGTCTTTCCATCGGCCTCCGTTTCCAGACCGGCCTCAGTTTCTCCATCGGCCTCCGTTTCCATATCGGCCCCCGTTTCCTCATGAGCTTCCCTTTCCAGATCGGTCTCCGTTTCTACATCGGCCTCCTGTTCCAAATCGGTCTCCGTTTCCCCATCGGCTTCCGTTTTCAGATCATTCTCCGTTTCCTTATCGGCCTCCGTTTCCAGATCGGCCTCCGTCTCTTTATCGGCCTCCACTTCTCTATCGACCTCCGCTTCCTGTTCGGCCTCCGTTTCACCATCGGCCTCCGTTTCTCCATCGGCCTCCGTTTCACCATCGGCCTCCGTGTCCCCATCGGCCTCCGTTTCCAGACCGGCCTCCGTTTCACCAACGGCCTCCGTGTCCCCATCGGCCTCCGTTTCCAGATCGGCCTCCGTTTCCAGACCGGCCTCCGTTTCTCCATCGGCCTCCGTTTCCAGATTGGCCTCCGTTTTTCCATCGGCCTTCGTTTCCAGATAGGCCTCCGTTTCTCCATCGGCCTCCGTTTCCAAACCGGCCTCCGTTTCTCCATCGGCCTCCGTTTCCAAATCGGCCTGGGTTTCTCCGTCGGCCCCCGTTTCCAGATCGGCTTACGTTTCTCCATCGCTTTCCGTTTCCAGATCGGCTTCCGTTTCTCCATGAGCTTCTTTTTTAAGATCGGCCTCCGTTTTTCCATCGGCCTCCGTTCCCAGATCGGCCTCAGTTTCTCCATCGGCCTCCATTTCCAGATCGGCCTCCGTTTCCTCATGAGCTTCCCTTTCCAGATCGGCCTCCGTTTCTACATCGGCCTCCTGTTCCAAATCGGTCTCCGTTTCTCCATCGGCTTGCGTTTCCAGATCGGCCTCCGTTTCCTTATCGGCCTCCGTTTCCTTATCGGCCTCCGTTTCTTTATCGGCCTCCACTTCTCTATCGACCTCCGCTTCCTGTTCGGCCTCCGTTTCACCATCGTCCTCCGTTTCTCCATCGGCCTCCGTTCCAGATCGGCCTCCGTTTCCAGATCGGCCTCCGTTTCCAGATCGGCCTCCGTTTCCTGATCGGCTTCCGTTTCACCATCGGCTTCCGTTTCACCATCGGCCTCCGTTTCTCCATCGGCCTCCGTTTCCAGACCGGCCTCCGTTTCTCCATCGGCCTCCGTTTCCAAATCGGCCTGGGTTTCTCCATCGGCCCCCGTTTCCAGATCGGCTTCCGTTTCTCCATCGCTTTCCGTTTCCATATCGGCTTCCGTTTCTCCATGAGCTTCTTTTTTAAGATCAGCCTCCGTTTTTCCATCGGCTTCCGTTTCCAGATCGGCCTCAATTTCTCCATCGGCCTCCTGTTCCAAATCGGTCTCCGTTTCCCCATCGGCTTCCGTTTCCAGATCGGCCTCCGTTTCTCCATCGGCCTCCGTTTCCAGATCGGCCTCCGTTTCCTGATCGGCTTCCGTTTCACCATCGGCTTCCGTTTCACCATCGGCCTCCGTTTCTCCATCGGCCTCCGTTTCCAGACCGGCCTCCGTTTCTCCATCGGCCTCCGTTTCCAAATCGGCCTGAGTTTCTCCATCGGCCCCCGTTTCCAGATCGGCCTCCGTTTCCTGATCGGCTTCCGTTTCACCATCGGCCTCCGTTTCTCCATCGGCCTCCGTTTCCAGACCGGCCTCCGTTTTTCCATCGGCCTCCGTTTCCAGATCGGCCTCAGTTTCTCCATCGGCCTCCGTTTCCAGATCGGCCTCCGTTTCCTCATGAGCTTCCCTTTCTAGATCGGCCTCCGTTTCTACATCGGCCTCCTGTTCCAAATCGGTCTCCGTTTCACCATCGGCTTCCGTTTCCAGATAGGCCTCCGTTTCTCCATCGGCCTACGTTTCCAGATCATTCTCCGTTTCCTTATCGGCCTCCGTTTCCAGATCGGCCTCCGTTTCTTTATCGGCCTCCACTTCTCTATCGACCTCCGCTTCCTGTTCGGCCTCCGTTTCACCATCGGCCTCCGTTTCTCCATCGGCCTCCGTTTCCAGATTGGCCTCCGTTTCTCCAACGGCCTCCGTTTCCAGATAGGCCTCCGTTTCTTCATCGGCCTCCGTTTCCAGACCGGCCTGCGTTTCTTCATCGGCCTCCGTTTCCAAATCGGCCTGGGTTACTCCATCGGCCCCCGTTTCCAGATCGGCTTACGTTTCTCCATCGCTTTCCGTTTCCAGATCGGCTTCCGTTTCTCCATGAGCTTCTTTTTTAAGATCGGCCTCCGTTTTTCCATCGGCCTCCGTTTCCAGATCGGCCTCAGTTTCTCCATCGGCCTCCGTTTCCAGATCGGCCTCCGTTTCCTCATGAGCTTCCCTTTCCAGATCGGCCTCCGTTTCTACATCGGCCTCCTGTTCCAAATCGGTCTCCGTTTCTTTATCGGCTTCCGATTCCAGATCGGCCTCCGTTTCTCCATCGGCCTCCGTTTCCAGATCGGCCTCCGTTTCCAGATCGGCCTCCGTTTCCTGATCGGCTTCCGTTTCACCATCGGCCTCCGTTTCTCCATCGGCCTCCGTTTCCAGACCGGCCTCCGTTTCTCCATCGGCCTCCGTTTCCAAATCGGCCTGGGTTTCTCCATCGGCCCCCGTTTCCAGATCGGCTTCCGTTTCTCCATCGGCCTCCGTTTCCAGATCGGCCTCCGTTTCCTCATGAGCTTCCCTTTCCAGATCGGCCTCCGTTTCCAGATTGGCCTCCGTTTCTCCATCGGCCTCCGTTTCCAGACCGGCCTCAGTTTCTCCATCGGCCTCCGTTTCCAGATCGGCCTCCGTTTCCTCATGAGCTACCCTTTCGAGATCGGAGTCCGTTTCCAGATCGGCTTACGTTTCTCCATCGCTTTCCGTTTCCAGATCGGCGTCCGTTCCTCCATCGGTCTCCGTTTCCAGATTGGCCTCCGTTTCTCCATCGGCCTCTATTTCCAGATCGGCCTCCGTTCCTCCATCGGCCTCCGTTTCCAGATTGGCCTCCGTTTCTCCATCGGCCTCCGTTTCCAGACCGGCCTCCGTTTCTCCATCGGCCTCCGTTTCCAGATCGGCTTACGTTTCTCCATCGCTTTCCGTTTCCAGATCGGCCTCCGTTAATCCATCGGCCTCCGTTTCCAGATTGGCCTCCGTTTCTCCATCGGTCTCCGTTTCCAGACCGGCCTCAGTTTCTCCATCGGCCTCCATTTCCAGATCGGCCTCCGTTTCCTCATGAGCTACCCTTTCGAGATCGGCCTCCGTTTCTACATCGGCCTCCTGTTCCAAATCGGTCTCCGTTTCTCCATCGGCTTCCGTTTCCAGATCGGCCTCAGTTTCTCCATGGGCCTCCACTTCTCCATCGGCCTCCGTTTCCAGATCGGCCTCCGTTTCCAGATCGGCCTCCGTTTCTTTATCGGCCTCCACTTCCCTATCGACCTCCGCTTCCTGTTCGGCCTCCTGTTCCAAATCGGTCTCCGTTTCTCCATCGGCTTCCGTTTCCAGATCGGCAACCGTTTTTCCATCGGCCTCCACTTCTCCATCGGCCTCCGTTTCCAGATCGGCCTCCGTTTCCAGATCGGCCTCCGTTTCCTAATCGGCTTCCGTTTCTCCATCGCTTTCCGTTTCCATATCGGCTTCCGGTTCTCCATGAGCTTCTTTTTTAAGATTGGCCTCCGTTTTTCCATCGGCCTCCGTTTCCAGATCGGCCTCAGTTTCTCCATCGGCCTCCGTTTCCAGATCGGCCTCCGTTTCCTCATGAGCTTCCCTTTCTAGATCGGCCTCCGTTTCTACATCGGCCTCCTGTCCCAAATCGGTCTCCGTTTCACCATCGGCTTCCGTTTCCAGATAGGCCTCCGTTTCTCCATCGGCCTACGTTTCCAGATCATTCTCCGTTTCCTTATCGGCCTCCGTTTCCAGATCGGCCTCCGTTTCTTTATCGGCCTCCACTTCTCTATCGACCTCCGCTTCCTGTTCGGCCTCCGTTTCACCAGCGGCCTCCGTTTCTCCATCGGCCTCCGTTTCCAGATTGGCCTCCGTTTCTCCATCGGCCTCCGTTTCCAGATAGGCCTCCGTTTCTTCATCGGCCTCCGTTTCCAGACCGGCCTCCGTTTCTTCATCGGCCTCCGTTTCCAAATCGGCCTGGGTTACTCCATCGGCCCCCGTTTCCAGATCGGCTTACGTTTCTCCATCGCTTTCCGTTTCCAGATCGGCTTCCGTTTCTCCATGAGCTTCTTTTTTAAGATCGGCCTCCGTTTTTCCATCGGCCTCCGTTTCCAGATCGGCCTCAGTTTCTCCATCGGCCTCCGTTTCCAGATCGGCCTCCGTTTCCTCATGAGCTTCCCTTTCCAGATCGGCCTCCGTTTCTACATCGGCCTCCTGTTCCAAATCGGTCTCCGTTTCTTTATCGGCTTCCGTTTCCAGATCGGCCTCCGTTTCTCCATCGGCCTCCGTTTCCAGATCGGCCTCCGTTTCCAGATCGGCCTCCGTTTCCTGATCGGCTTCCGTTTCACCATCGGCCTCCGTTTCTCCATCGGCCTCCGTTTCCAGACCGGCCTCCGTTTCTCCATCGGCCTCCGTTTCCAAATCGGCCTCGGTTTCTCCATCGGCCCCCGTTTCCAGATCGGCTTCCGTTTCTCCATCGCTTTCCGTTTCCATATCGGCTTCCGTTTCTCCATGAGCTTCTTTTTTAAGATCGGCCTCCGTTTTTCCATCAGCCTCCGTTTCCAGATCGGCCTCAGTTTCTCCATCGGCCTCCGTTTCCAGATCGGCCTCCGTTTCCTCATGAGCTTCCCTTTCCAGATCGGCCTCCGTTTCTACATCGGCCTCCTGTTACAAATCGGTCTCCGTTTCCCCATCGGCTTCCCTTTCCAGATCGGCCTCCGTCTCTTTATCGGCCTCCACTTCTCTATCGACCTCCGCTTCCTGTTCGGCCTCTGTTTCACCATCGGCCTCCGTTTCTCCATCGGCCTCCGTTTCACCATCGGCCTCCGTTTCCAGATCGGCCTCCGTCTCTTTATCGGCCTCCACTTCTCTATCGACCTCCGCTTCCTGTTCGGCCTCTGTTTCACCATCGGCCTCCGTTTCTCCATCGGCCTCCGTTTTACCATCGGCCTCCGTGTCCGCATCGGCCTCCGTTTCCAGATCGGCCTCCGTTTCCAGACTAGCCTCCGTTTCTCCATCGGCCTCCGTTTCCAGATCGGCCTTGGTTTCTCCATCGGCTTCCATTTCCAGATCGGCCTCCGTTTCTCCATTGGCCTCCGTTTCCAGATTGGCCTCCGTTTGTCCATCGGCCTCCGTTTCCTGATAGGCCTCTGTTTCTCCATCGGCCTCCGTTTCCAGAACGGCCTCCGTTTCTCCATCGGCCTCCGTTTCCAAATCGGCCTGGGTTTCTCCATCAGCCCCCGTTTCCAGATCGGCTTACGTTTCTCCATCGCTTTCCGTTTCCAGATCGGCTTCCGTTTCTCCACGAGCTTCTTTTTTAAGATCGGCCTCCGTTTTTCCATCGGCCTCCGTTTCCAGATCGGCCTCAGTTTCTCCATCGGCCTCCGTTTCCAGATCGGCCTCCGTTTCCTCATGAGCTTCCCTTTCCAGATCGGCCTCCGTTTCTACATCGGCCTCCTGTTCCAAATCGGTCTCCGTTTCTCCATCGGCTTCCGTTTCCAGATCGGCCTCCGTTTCTCCATCGGCCTACGTTTCCAGATCATTCTCCGTTTCCTTATCGGCCTCCGTTTCCAGATCGGCCTCCGTTTCTTTATCGGCCTCCACTCCTCTATCGACATCCGCTTCCTGTTCGGCCTCCGTTTCACCATCGGCCTCCGTTTCTCCATCGGCCTCCGTTTCCAGATCGGCCTCCGTTTCCAGATCGGCCTCCGTTTCCAGATCGGTCTCCGTTTCCTGATCGGCTTCCGTTTCACCATCGGCCTCCGTTTCTCCATCGGCCTCCGTTACCAGACTGGCCTCCGTTTCTCCATCGGCCTCCGTTTTCAAATCGGCCTGGGTTTCTCCATCGGCCCCCGTTTCCAGATCGGCTTCCGTTTCTCCATCGCTTTCCGTTTCCATATCGGCTTCCGTTTCTCCATGAGCTTCTATTTTAAGATCGGCTTCGGTTTTTCCATCGGCCTCCGTTTCCAGATCGGCCTCAGTTTCTCCATCGGCCTCCGTTTCCAGATCGGCCTCCGTTTCCAGATCGGCCTCCGTTTCTTTATCGGCCTCCACTCCTCTATCGACATCCGCTTCCTGTTCGGCCTCCGTTTCACCATCGGCCTCCGTTTCTCCATCGGCCTCCGTTTCCAGATCGGCCTCCGTTTCCAGATCGGCCTCCGTTTCCAGATCGGTCTCCGTTTCCTGATCGGCTTCCGTTTCACCATCGGCCTCCGTTTCTCCATCGGCCTCCGTTTCCAAATCGGCCTGGGTTTCTCCATCGGCCCCCGTTTCCAGATCGGCTTCCGTTTCTCCATCGCTTTCCGTTTCCATATCGGCTTCCGTTTCTAAATGAGCTTCTATTTTAAGATCGGCCTCGGTTTTTCCATCGGCCTCCGTTTCCAGATCGGCCTCAGTTTCTCCATCGGCCTCCGTTTCCAGATCGGCCTCCGTTTCCTCATGAGCTTCCCTTTCCAGATCGGCCTCCGTTTCTACATCGGCCTCCTGTTCCAAATCGGTCTCCGTTTCCCCATCGGCTTCCCTTTCCAGATCGGCCTCCGTTTCTCCATCGGCCTACGTTTCCAGATCATTCTCCGTTTCCTAATCGGCCTCCGTTTCCAGATCGGCCTCCGTCTCTTTATCGGCCTCCACTTCTCTATCGACCTCCGCTTCCTGTTCGGCCTCTGTTTCACCATCGGCCTCCGTTTCTCCATCGGCCTCCGTTTCACCATCGGCCTCCGTGTCCGCATCGGCCTCCGTTTCCAGATCGGCCTCCGTTTCCAGACTGGCCTCCGTTTCTCCATCGGCCTCCGTTTCCAGATCGGCCTTGATTTCTCCATCGGCTTCCATTTCCAGATCGGCCTCCGTTTCTCCATTGGCCTCCGTTTCCAGATTGGCCTGCGTTTGTCCATCGGCCTCCGTTTCCTGATAGGCCTCTGTTTCTCCATCGGCCTCCGTTTCCAGATCGGCCTCCGTTTCTCCATCGGCCTCCGTTTCCAAATCGGCCTGGGTTTCTCCATCAGCCCCCGTTTCCAGATCGGCTTACGTTTCTCCATCGCTTTCCGTTTCCAGATCGGCTTCCGTTTCTCCATGAGCTTCTTTTTTAAGATCGGCCTCCGTTTTTCCATCGGCCTCCGTTTCCAGATCGGCCTCAGTTTCTCCATCGGCCTCCGTTTCCAGATCGGCCTTCGTTTCCTCATGAGCTTCCCTTTCCAGATCGGCCTCCGTTTCTACATCGGCCTCCTGTTCCAAATCGGTCTCCGTTTCTCCATCGGCTTCCGTTTCCAGATCGGCCTCCGTTTCTCCATCGGCCTACGTTTCCAGATCATTCTCCGTTTCCTTATCGGCCTCCGTTTCCAGATCGGCCTCCGTTTCTTTATCGGCCTCCACTCCTCTATCGACATCCGCTTCCTGTTCGGCCTCCGTTTCACCATCGGCCTCCGTTTCTCCATCGGCCTCCGTTTCCAGATCGGCCTCCGTTTCCAGATCGGCCTCCGTTTCCAGATCGGTCTCCGTTTCCTGATCGGCTTCCGTTTCACCATCGGCCTCCGTTTCTCCATCGGCCTCCGTTACCAGACTGGCCTCCGTTTCTCCATCGGCCTCCGTTTCCAGATCGGCCTCAGTTTCTCCATCGGCCTCCGTTTCCAGATCGGCCTCCGTTTCCTCATGAGCTTCCCTTTCCAGATCGGCCTCCGTTTCTACATCGGCCTCCTGTTCCAAATCAGTCTCCGTTTCCCCATCGGCTTCCGTTTCCAGATCGGCCTCCGTTTCTCCATCGGCCTACGTTTCCAGATCATTCTCCGTTTCCTTATCGGCCTCCGTTTCCAGATCGGCCTCCGTTTCTTTATCGGTCTCCACTTCTCTATCGACCTCCGCTTCCTGTTCGGCCTCCGTTTCACCATCGGCCTCCGTTTCTCCATCGGCCTCCGTTTCCAGTTGGCCTCCGTTTCCTGATCGCCTTCCGTTTCCCCATCGGCCGTCGTTTCCAAATCGGCCTCCGTTTCTCAATGAGCTTCCTTTTCCAGATCGGCCTCCGTTACTCCATCGGCCTCCGTTTCCAGATCGGCGTCCGTTTCTCTATCGGCCTTCCTTTCAGATCGGCTTCCGTTTCACCATCGGCCTCCGTTTCTCCATCGGCCTCCGTTTCCAGATCGGCCTCCGTTTCCAGATCGGCCTCCGTTTCCAGATCGGCCTCCGTTTCCTGATCGGCTTCCGTTTCACCATCGGCCTCCGTTTCTCCATCGGCCTCCGTTTCCAGACCGGCCTCCGTTTCTCCATCGCTTTCCGTTTCCATATCGGCTTCCGTTTCTCCATGAGCTTCTTTTTTAAGATCGGCCTCCGTTTTTCCATCGGCCTCCGTTTCCAGACCGGCCTCCGTTTCCAGACCGGCCTCAGTTTCTCCATCGGCGTCCGTTTCCAGATCGGCCTCCGTTTCTCCATCGCTTTCCGTGTCCATATCGGCTTCCGTTTCTCCATGAGCTTCTTTTTTAAGATCGGCCTCCGTTTTTCCATCGGCCTCCGTTTCCAGACCGGCCTCAGTTTCTCCATCGGCCTCCGTTTCCAGATCGGCCCCCGTTTCCTCATGAGCTTCCCTTTCCAGATCGGCCTCCGTTTCTACATCGGCCTCCTGTTCCAAATCGGTCTCCGTTTCCCCATCGGCTTCCGTTTCCAGATCATTCTCCGTTTCCTTATCGGCCTCCGTTTCCAGATCGGCCTCCGTCTCTTTATCGGCCTCCACTTCTCTATCGACCTCCGCTTCCTGTTCGGCCTCCGTTTCACCATCGGCCTCCGTTTCTCCATCGGCCTCCGTTTCACCATCGGCCTCCGTGTCCCCATCGGCCTCCGTTTCCAGATCGGCCTCCGTTTCCAGACCGGCCTCGGTTTCTCCATCGGCCTCCGTTTCCAGATCGGCCTTGGTTTCTCCATCAGCCTCCATTTCCAGATCGTCCTCAGTTTCTCCATCGGCCTCCGTTTCCAGATTGGCCTCCGTTTTTCCATCGGCCCTCGTTTCCAGATAGGCCTCCGTTTCTCCATCGGCCTCCGTTTCCAAACTGGCCTCCGTTTCTCCATCGGGATCCGTTTCCAAATCGGCCTGGGTTTCTCCGTCGGCCCCCGTTTCCAGATCGGCTTACGTTTCTCCATCGCTTTCCGTTTCCAGATCGGCTTCCGTTTCTCCATGAGCTTCTTTTTTAAGATCGGCCTCCGTTTTTCCATCGGCCTCCGTTCCCAGATCGGCCTCAGTTTCTCCATCGGCCTCCGTTTCCAGATCGGCCTCCGTTTCCTCATGAGCTTCCCTTTCCAGATCGGCCTCAGTTTCTCCATCGGCCTCCGTTTCCAGATCGGCCTCCGTTTCCTCATGAGCTTCCCTTTCCAAATCGGTCTCCGTTTCTCCATCGGCTTTCGTTTCCGGATCGGCCTCCGTTTCCTTATCGGCCTCCGTTTCCATATCGGCCTCCGTTTCTTTATCGGCCTCCACTTCTCTATCGACCTCCGCTTCCTGTTCGGCCTCCGTTTCACCATCGGCCTCCGTTTCTCCATCGGCCTCCGTTTCCAGATCGGCCTCCGTTTCCAGATCGGCCTCCGTTTCCAGATCGGCCTCCCTTTCCAGATCGGCCTCCGTTTCCTGATCGGCTTCCGTTTCACCATCGGCTTCCGTTTCACCATCGGCCTCCGTTTCTCCATCGGCCTCCGTTTCCAGACCGGCCTCCGTTTCTCCATCGGCCTCCGTTTCCAAATCGGCCTGGGTTTCTCCATCGGCCCCCGTTTCCAGATCGGCTTCCGTTTCTCCATCGCTTTCCGTTTCCATATCGGCTTCCGTTTCTCCATGAGCTTCTTTTTTAAGATCAGCCTCCGTTTTTCCATCGGCTTCCGTTTCCAGATCGGCCTCAGTTTCTCCATCGGCCTCCTGTTCCAAATCGGTCTCCGTTTCCCCATCGGCTTCCGTTTCCAGATCGGCCTCCGTTTCTCCATCGGCCTACGTTTCCAGATCATTCTCCGTTTCCTTATCGGCCTCCGTTTTCAGATCGGCCTCCGTTCCTTTATCGGCCTCCACTTCTCTATCGACCTCCGCTTCCTGTTCGGCCTCCGTTTCACCATCGGCCTCCGTTTCTCCATCGGCCTCCGTTTCACCATCGGCCTCCGTGTCCCCATCGGCCTCCGTTTCCAGATCGGCCTCCGTTCCAGACCGGCCTCCGTTTCTCCATCGGCCTCCGTTTCCAGATCGGCCTTGGTTTCTCCATCGGCCTCCATTTCCAGATCGGCCTCCATTTCCAGATCGGCCTCCGTTCCTCCATCGGCCTCCGTTTCCAGATTGGCCTCCGTTTCTCCATCGACCTCCGTTTCCAGACCTGCCTCCGTTTCTCCATCGGCCTCCGTTTCCAGATCGGCTTACGTTTCTCCATCGCTTTCCGTTTCCAGATCGGCCTCCGTTCCTCCATCGGCCTCCGTTTCCAGATTGGCCTCCGTTTCTCCATCGGCCTCCGTTTCCAGACCGGCCTCAGTTTCTCCATCGGCCTCCGTTTCCAGATCGGCCTCCGTTTCCTCATGAGCTACCCTTTCGAGATCGGCCTCCGTTTCCAGATCGGCTTACGTTTCTCCATCGCTTTCCGTTTCCAGATCGGCCTCCGTTCCTCCATCGGTCTCCGTTTCCAGATTGGCCTCCGTTTCTCCATCGGCCTCCGTTTCCAGACCGGCCTCAGTTTCTCCATCGGCCTCCGTTTCCAGACCGGCCTCAGTTTCTACATCGGCCTCTTGTTCTAAATCGGTCTCCGTTTCTCCATCGGCTTCCGTTTCCAGATCGGCCTCCGTTTCTCCATCGGCCTCCACTTCTCCATCGGCCTCCGTTTCCAGATCGGCCTCCGTTTCCAGATCGGCCTCCGTTTCCAGATCGGCCTCCGTTTCTTTATCGGCCTCCACTTCCCTATCGACCTCCGCTTCCTGTTCGGCCTCCTGTTGCAAATCGGTCTCCGTTTCTCCATCGGCTTCCGTTTCCAGATCGGCCTCCGTTTCTCCATCGGCCTCCACTTCTCCATCGGCTTCCGTTTCCAGATCGGCCTCCGTTTCCAGATCGGCCTCCGTTTCCTAATCGGCTTCCGTTTCTCCATCGCTTTCCGTTTCCATATCGGCTTCCGGTTCTCCATGAGCTTCTTTTTTAAGATCGGCCTCCGTTTTTCCATCGGCCTCCGTTTCCAGATCGGCCTCAGTTTCTCCATCGGCCTCCGTTTCCAGATCGGCCTCCGTTTCTACATCGGCCTCCTGTTCCAAATCGGTCTCCGTTTCACCATCGGCTTCCGTTTCCAGATCGGCCTCCGTTTCTCCATCGGCCTCCGTTTTACCATCGGCCTCCGTGTCCCCATCGGCCTCTGTTTCCAGATCGGCCTCCGTTTCCAGACCGGCCTCCGTTTCTCCATCGGCCTCCGTTTCCAGATCGGCCTTGGTTTCTCCATCGGCCTCCATTTCCAGATCGGCGTCCGTTTCTCCATCGGCCTCCGTTTCCAGATTGGCCTCCGTTTCTCCATCGGCCTCCGTTTCCAGATAGGCCTCCGTTTCTTCATCGGCCTCCGTTTCCAGACCGGCCTCCGTTTCTTCATCGGCCTCCGTTTCCAAATCGGCCTGGGTTACTCCATCGGCCCCCGTTTCCAGATCGGCTTACGTTTCTCCATCGCTTTCCGTTTCCAGATCGGCTTCCGTTTCTCCATGAGCTTCTTTTTTAAGATCGGCCTCCGTTTTTCCATCGGCCTCCGTTTCCAGATCGGCCTCAGTTTCTCCATCGGCCTCCGTTTCCAGATCGGCCTCCGTTTCCTCATGAGCTTCCCTTTCCAGATCGGCCTCCGTTTCTACATCGGCCTCCTGTTCCAAATCAGTCTCCGTTTCCCCATCGGCTTCCGTTTCCAGATCGGCCTCCGTTTCTCCATCGGCCTACGTTTCCAGATCATTCTCCGTTTCCTTATCGGCCTCCGTTTCCAGATCGGCCTCCGTTTCTTTATCGGTCTCCACTTCTCTATCGACCTCCGCTTCCTGTTCGGCCTCCGTTTCACCATCGGCCTCCGTTTCTCCATCGGCCTCCGTTTCCAGTTGGCCTCCGTTTCCTGATCGCCTTCCGTTTCCCCATCGGCCGTCGTTTCCAAATCGGCCTCCGTTTCTCAATGAGCTTCCTTTTCCAGATCGGCCTCCGTTACTCCATCGGCCTCCGTTTCCAGATCGGCGTCCGTTTCTCTATCGGCCTTCCTTTCAGATCGGCTTCCGTTTCACCATCGGCCTCCGTTTCTCCATCGGCCTCCGTTTCCAGATCGGCCTCCGTTTCCAGATCGGCCTCCGTTTCCAGATCGGCCTCCGTTTCCTGATCGGCTTCCGTTTCACCATCGGCCTCCGTTTCTCCATCGGCCTCCGTTTCCAGACCGGCCTCCGTTTCTCCATCGCTTTCCGTTTCCATATCGGCTTCCGTTTCTCCATGAGCTTCTTTTTTAAGATCGGCCTCCGTTTTTCCATCGGCCTCCGTTTCCAGACCGGCCTCCGTTTCCAGACCGGCCTCAGTTTCTCCATCGGCGTCCGTTTCCAGATCGGCCTCCGTTTCTCCATCGCTTTCCGTTTCCATATCGGCTTCCGTTTCTCCATGAGCTTCTTTTTTAAGATCGGCCTCCGTTTTTCCATCGGCCTCCGTTTCCAGACCGGCCTCAGTTTCTCCATCGGCCTCCGTTTCCAGATCGGCCCCCGTTTCCTCATGAGCTTCCCTTTCCAGATCGGCCTCCGTTTCTACATCGGCCTCCTGTTCCAAATCGGTCTCCGTTTCCCCATCGGCTTCCGTTTCCAGATCATTCTCCGTTTCCTTATCGGCCTCCGTTTCCAGATCGGCCTCCGTCTCTTTATCGGCCTCCACTTCTCTATCGACCTCCGCTTCCTGTTCGGCCTCCGTTTCACCATCGGCCTCCGTTTCTCCATCGGCCTCCGTTTCACCATCGGCCTCCGTGTCCCCATCGGCCTCCGTTTCCAGATCGGCCTCCGTTTCCAGACCGGCCTCGGTTTCTCCATCGGCCTCCGTTTCCAGATCGGCCTTGGTTTCTCCATCAGCCTCCATTTCCAGATCGTCCTCAGTTTCTCCATCGGCCTCCGTTTCCAGATTGGCCTCCGTTTTTCCATCGGCCCTCGTTTCCAGATAGGCCTCCGTTTCTCCATCGGCCTCCGTTTCCAAACTGGCCTCCGTTTCTCCATCGGGATCCGTTTCCAAATCGGCCTGGGTTTCTCCGTCGGCCCCCGTTTCCAGATCGGCTTACGTTTCTCCATCGCTTTCCGTTTCCAGATCGGCTTCCGTTTCTCCATGAGCTTCTTTTTTAAGATCGGCCTCCGTTTTTCCATCGGCCTCCGTTCCCAGATCGGCCTCAGTTTCTCCATCGGCCTCCGTTTCCAGATCGGCCTCCGTTTCCTCATGAGCTTCCCTTTCCAGATCGGCCTCAGTTTCTCCATCGGCCTCCGTTTCCAGATCGGCCTCCGTTTCCTCATGAGCTTCCCTTTCCAAATCGGTCTCCGTTTCTCCATCGGCTTTCGTTTCCGGATCGGCCTCCGTTTCCTTATCGGCCTCCGTTTCCATATCGGCCTCCGTTTCTTTATCGGCCTCCACTTCTCTATCGACCTCCGCTTCCTGTTCGGCCTCCGTTTCACCATCGGCCTCCGTTTCTCCATCGGCCTCCGTTTCCAGATCGGCCTCCGTTTCCAGATCGGCCTCCGTTTCCAGATCGGCCTCCCTTTCCAGATCGGCCTCCGTTTCCTGATCGGCTTCCGTTTCACCATCGGCTTCCGTTTCACCATCGGCCTCCGTTTCTCCATCGGCCTCCGTTTCCAGACCGGCCTCCGTTTCTCCATCGGCCTCCGTTTCCAAATCGGCCTGGGTTTCTCCATCGGCCCCCGTTTCCAGATCGGCTTCCGTTTCTCCATCGCTTTCCGTTTCCATATCGGCTTCCGTTTCTCCATGAGCTTCTTTTTTAAGATCAGCCTCCGTTTTTCCATCGGCTTCCGTTTCCAGATCGGCCTCAGTTTCTCCATCGGCCTCCTGTTCCAAATCGGTCTCCGTTTCCCCATCGGCTTCCGTTTCCAGATCGGCCTCCGTTTCTCCATCGGCCTACGTTTCCAGATCATTCTCCGTTTCCTTATCGGCCTCCGTTTTCAGATCGGCCTCCGTTCCTTTATCGGCCTCCACTTCTCTATCGACCTCCGCTTCCTGTTCGGCCTCCGTTTCACCATCGGCCTCCGTTTCTCCATCGGCCTCCGTTTCACCATCGGCCTCCGTGTCCCCATCGGCCTCCGTTTCCAGATCGGCCTCCGTTCCAGACCGGCCTCCGTTTCTCCATCGGCCTCCGTTTCCAGATCGGCCTTGGTTTCTCCATCGGCCTCCATTTCCAGATCGGCCTCCATTTCCAGATCGGCCTCCGTTCCTCCATCGGCCTCCGTTTCCAGATTGGCCTCCGTTTCTCCATCGACCTCCGTTTCCAGACCTGCCTCCGTTTCTCCATCGGCCTCCGTTTCCAGATCGGCTTACGTTTCTCCATCGCTTTCCGTTTCCAGATCGGCCTCCGTTCCTCCATCGGCCTCCGTTTCCAGATTGGCCTCCGTTTCTCCATCGGCCTCCGTTTCCAGACCGGCCTCAGTTTCTCCATCGGCCTCCGTTTCCAGATCGGCCTCCGTTTCCTCATGAGCTACCCTTTCGAGATCGGCCTCCGTTTCCAGATCGGCTTACGTTTCTCCATCGCTTTCCGTTTCCAGATCGGCCTCCGTTCCTCCATCGGTCTCCGTTTCCAGATTGGCCTCCGTTTCTCCATCGGCCTCCGTTTCCAGACCGGCCTCAGTTTCTCCATCGGCCTCCGTTTCCAGACCGGCCTCAGTTTCTACATCGGCCTCTTGTTCTAAATCGGTCTCCGTTTCTCCATCGGCTTCCGTTTCCAGATCGGCCTCCGTTTCTCCATCGGCCTCCACTTCTCCATCGGCCTCCGTTTCCAGATCGGCCTCCGTTTCCAGATCGGCCTCCGTTTCCAGATCGGCCTCCGTTTCTTTATCGGCCTCCACTTCCCTATCGACCTCCGCTTCCTGTTCGGCCTCCTGTTGCAAATCGGTCTCCGTTTCTCCATCGGCTTCCGTTTCCAGATCGGCCTCCGTTTCTCCATCGGCCTCCACTTCTCCATCGGCTTCCGTTTCCAGATCGGCCTCCGTTTCCAGATCGGCCTCCGTTTCCTAATCGGCTTCCGTTTCTCCATCGCTTTCCGTTTCCATATCGGCTTCCGGTTCTCCATGAGCTTCTTTTTTAAGATCGGCCTCCGTTTTTCCATCGGCCTCCGTTTCCAGATCGGCCTCAGTTTCTCCATCGGCCTCCGTTTCCAGATCGGCCTCCGTTTCTACATCGGCCTCCTGTTCCAAATCGGTCTCCGTTTCACCATCGGCTTCCGTTTCCAGATCGGCCTCCGTTTCTCCATCGGCCTCCGTTTTACCATCGGCCTCCGTGTCCCCATCGGCCTCTGTTTCCAGATCGGCCTCCGTTTCCAGACCGGCCTCCGTTTCTCCATCGGCCTCCGTTTCCAGATCGGCCTTGGTTTCTCCATCGGCCTCCATTTCCAGATCGGCGTCCGTTTCTCCATCGGCCTCCGTTTCCAGATTGGCCTCCGTTTCTCCATCGGCCTCCGTTTCCAGATAGGCCTCCGTTTCTTCATCGGCCTCCGTTTCCAGACCGGCCTCCGTTTCTTCATCGGCCTCCGTTTCCAAATCGGCCTGGGTTACTCCATCGGCCCCCGTTTCCAGATCGGCTTACGTTTCTCCATCGCTTTCCGTTTCCAGATCGGCTTCCGTTTCTCCATGAGCTTCTTTTTTAAGATCGGCCTCCGTTTTTCCATCGGCCTCCGTTTCCAGATCGGCCTCAGTTTCTCCATCGGCCTCCGTTTCCAGATCGGCCTCCGTTTCCTCATGAGCTTCCCTTTCCAGATCGGCCTCCGTTTCTACATCGGCCTCCTGTTCCAAATCGGTCTCCGTTTCTTTATCGGCTTCCGTTTCCAGATCGGACTCCGTTTCTCCATCGGCCTCCGTTTCCAGATCGGCCTCCGTTTCCAGATCGGCCTAGGTTTCCTGATCGGCTTCCGTTTCCAGACCGGCCTCCGTTTCTCCATCGGCCTCCGTTTCCAAATCGGCCTGGGTTTCTCCATCGGCCCCCGTTTCCAGATCGGCTTCCGTTTCTCCATCGCTTTCCGTTTCCATATCGGCTTCCGTTTCTCCATGAGCTTCTTTTTAAAGATCGGCCTCCGTTTATCCATCGGCCACCGTTTCCAGATCGGCCTCAGTTTCTCCATCGGCCTCCGTTTCCAGATCGGCCTCCGTTTCCTCATGAGCTTCCGTTTCCAGATCGGCCTCCGTTTCTCCATCGGCCTACGTTTCCAGATCATTATCCGTTTCCTTATTGGCCTCCGTTTCCAGATCGGCCTCCGTCTCTTTATCGGCCTCCACTTCTCTATCGACCTCCGCTTCCTGTTCGGCCTCTGTTTCACAATCGGCCTCCGTTTCTCCATCGGCCTCCGTTTCACCATCGGCCTCCGTGTCCGCATCGGCCTCCGTTTCCAGATCGGCCTCCGTTTCCAGACCGGCCTCTGTTTCTCCATCGGCCTCCGTTTCCAGATCGGCCTTGGTTTCTCCATCGGCTTCCATTTCCAGATCGGCCTTCGTTTCTCCATTGGCCTCCGTTTCCAGATTGGCCTCCGTTTGTCCATCGGCCTCCGTTTCCAGATAGGCCTCCGTTTCTCCATCGGCCTCCGTTTCCAGACCGGCCTCCGTTTCTCCATCGGCCTCCGTTTCCAAATCGGCCTGGGTTTCTCCATCAGCCCCCGTTTCCAGATCGGCTTACGTTTCTCCATCGCTTTCCGTTTCCAGATCGGCTTTCGTTTCTCCATGAGCTTCTTTTTTAAGATCGGCCTCCGTTTTTCCATCGGCCTCCGTTTCAAGATCGGCCTCAGTTTCTCCATCGGCCTCCGTTTCCAGATCGGCCTCCGTTTCCTCATGAGCTTCTCTTTCCAGATCGGCCTCCGTTTCTACTTCGGCCTCCTGTTCCAAATCGGTCTCCGTTTCTCCATCGGCTTCCGTTTCCAGATCGGCCTCCGTTTCTTTATCGGCCTCCACTCCTCTATCGACATCCGCTTCCTGTTCGGCCTCCGTTTCACCATCGGCCTCCGTTTCTCCATCGGCCTCCGTTTCCAGATCGGCCTCCGTTTCCAGATCAGCCTCCGTTTCCAGATCGGTCTCCGTTCCCTGATCGGCTTCCGTTTCACCATCGGCCTCCGTTTCTCCATCGGCCTCCGTTACCAGACTGGCCTCCGTTTCTCCATCGGCCTCCGTTTCCAAATCGGCCTGGGTTTCTCCATCGGCCCCCGTTTCCAGATCGGCTTCCGTTTCTCCATCGCTTTCCGTGTCCATATCGGCTTCCGTTTCTCCATGAGCTTCTATTTTAAGATCGGCCTCGGTTTTTCCATCGGCCTCCGTTTCCAGATTGGTCTCAGTTTCTCCATCGGCCTCCGTTTCCAGATCGGCCTCCGTTTCCTCATGAGCTTCCCTTTCCAGATCGGCCTCCGTTTCTACATCGGCCTCCTGTTCCAAATCGGTCTCCGTTTCTCCATCGGCTTCCGTTTCCAGATCGGCCTCCGTTTCATTATCGGCCTCCGTTTCCAGATCGGCCTCCGTCTCTTTATCGGCCTCCACTTCTCTATCGACCTCCGCTTCCTGTTCGGCCTCCGTTTCACCATCGGCCTCCGTTTCTCCATCGGCCTCCGTTTCACCATCGGCCTCCGTGTCCCCATCGGCCTCCGTTTCCAGATCGGCCTCCGTTTCCAGAACGGCCTCCGTTTCTCCATCGGCCTCCGTTTCAAGATCAGCCTTGGTTTCTCCATCGGCCTCCATTTCCAGATCGTCCTCCGTTTCTCCATCGGCCTCCGTTTCCAGATTGGCCTCCGTTTTTCCATCGGCCTTCGTTTCCAGATAGGCCTCCGTTTCTCCATCGGCCTCCGTTTCCAAACCGGCCTCCGTTTCTCCATCGGCCTCCGTTTCCAAATCGGCCAGGGTTTCTCCGTCGGCCCCCGTTTCCAGATCGGCTTACGTTTCTCCATCGCTTTCCGTTTCCAGATCGGCTTCCGTTTCTCCATGAGCTTCTTTTTTAAGATCGGCCTCCGTTTTTCCATCGGCCTCCGTTCCCAGATCTGCCTCAGTTTCTCCATCGGCCTCCGTTTCCAGATCGGCCTCCGTTTCCTCATGAGCTTCCCTGCCAGATCGGTCTCCGTTTCTCCATCGGCTTCCGTTTCCAGATCGGCCTCCGTTTCCTTATCGGCCTCCGTTTCCATATCGGCCTCCGTTTCTTTATCGGCCTCCACTTCTCTATCGACCTCCGCTTCCTGTTCGGCCTCCGTTTCACCATCGGCCTCCGTTTCTCCATCGGCCTCCGTTTCTCCATCGGCCTCCGTTTCCAGACCGGCCTCCGTTTCTCCATCGGCCTCCGTTTCCAAATCGGCCTCCGTTTCTCCATCGGCCTCCGTTTCCAGACCGGCCTCCGTTTCTACATCGGCCTCCTGTTCCAAATCGGTCTCCGTTTCCCCATCGGCTTCCGTTTCCAGATCGGCCTCCGTTTCTCCATCGGCCTACGTTTCCAGATCATTCTCCGTTTCCTTATCGGCTTCCGTTTACAGATCGGCCTCCGTTTCTTTATCGGCCTCCACTTCTCTATCGACCTCCGCTTCCTGTTCGGCCTCCGTTTCACCATCGGCCTCCGTTTCTCCATCGGCCTCCGTTTCCAGATCGGCCTCCGTTTCCTGATCGGCTTCCGTTTCACCATCGGCCTTCGTTTCCAAATCGGCCTCCGTTTCTCAATGAGCTTCGTTTTCCAGATCGGCTCCGTTACTCCATCGGCCTCCGTTTCCAGATCGGCGTCCGTTTCTCTATCGGCCTTCGTTTCAGATCGGCTTCCGGTTCTCCATCGGCCTCTGTTTCCAGATTGGCCTCTGTTTCTCCATCGGCCTCCTTTTCCAGACCGGCCTCCGTTTCTCCATCGGCCTCCGTTTCCAGATCGGCCTTCGTTTCTCCATCGGCCTCCATTTCCAGATCGGCCTCCGTTTCTCAATCGGCCTCCGTTTCCAGATCGGTCTCCGTTTCTCTATCGGGCTCCGTTTTCAGATCGGCCTCCGTTTCTCTATCGGCTTCCGTTTCCAGATCGACCTCCGTTTCCAGGTCGGCCTCCGTTTCTTTATCGGCCTCCGTTTCCAGATCGGCTTTGTTTCTCCATTGGCCTTCATTTCCAGATCGGCCTCCGTTTCTCCATCGGCCTCCGTTTCCAGATCGGCCTCCGTTTCTTTATCGGCCTCCGTTTACAGACCGGTCTCCGTTTCTCCATCGGCCTCCGTTTCCAGATCGGCCTCCGTTTCTTTATCGGCCTCCGTTTACAGATCGGCCTCCGTTTCTTTATCGGCCTCCGTTTACAGATCGGCCTCCGTTTTTCCATCGGCCTCCGTTTCCCCATGAGCTTCCCTTTCCACATTGGTTTCCGTTTCTCCATCGGCCTCCTATTCCAAATCGGCCTTCGTTTCTGCATCGGCCTACGTTTTCAGATCGATCTCAGTTTCTCCATCGGTGTACGTTTCCAGATCGGCCTCCGTTTCCTTATCGGCCTCCGTTGCTTTATCGGCCTCCGTTTACAGATCGGCCTCCGTTGCTTTATCGGCCTCCGTTTCCAGATCGGCCTCCGTTTCTCCATGAGCTTCGTTTTCCAAATCGGCCTCCGTTTCTCCAACGGCCTCCGTTTCTAGATCGGCCTCCGTTTCTCCATCGGCCTCCGTTTCCAAATCGGCCTCCGTTTCTCCATCGGCCTCCGTTTCCAGATTGGCCTCCGTTTTTCCATCGGCCTCCGTTCCCAGATCGGCCTCAGTTTCTCCATCGGCCTCCGTTTCCAGATCGGCCTCCGTTTCCTCATGAGCTTCCCTTTCCAGATCGGTCTCCGTTTCTCCATCGGCTTCCGTTTCCAGATCGGCCTCCGTTTCCTTATCGGCCTCCGTTTCCATATCGGCCTCCATTTCTTTATCGGCCTCCACTTCTCTATCGACCTCCGCTTCCTGTTCGGCCTCCGTTTCACCATCGGCCTCCGTTTCCAGACCGGCCTCCGTTTCTCCATCGGCCTCCGTTTCCAAATCGGCCTCCGTTTCTCCATCGGCCTCCGTTTCCAGACCGGCCTCCGTTTCTACATCGGCCTCCTGTTCCAAATCGGTCTCCGTTTCCCCATCGGCTTCCGTTTCCAGATCGGCCTCCGTTTCTCCATCGGCCTACGTTTCCAGATCATTCTCCGTTTCCTTATCGGCCTCCGTTTACAGATCGGCCTCCGTTTCTTTATCGGCCTCCACTTCTCTATCGACCTCCGCTTCCTGTTCGGCCTCCGTTTCACCATCGGCCTCCGTTTCTCGATCGGCCTCCGTTTCCAGATCGGCCTCCGTTTCCTGATCGGCTTCCGTTTCACCATCGGCCTTCGTTTCCAAATCGGCCTCCGTTTCTCAATGAGCTTCGTTTTCCAGATCGGCCTCCGTTACTCCATCGGCCTCCGTTTCCAAATCGGCGTCCGTTTCTCTATCGGCCTTCGTTTCAGATCGGCTTCCGGTTCTGCATCGGCCTCTGTTTCCAGATTGGCCTCCGTTTCTCCATCGGCCGCCGTTTCCAGATCGGCCTTCGTTTCTCCATCGGCCTCCATTTCCAGATCGGCCTCCGTTTCTCAATCGGTCTCCGTTTCCAGATCGGTCTCCGTTTCTCTATCGGGCTCCGTTTTCAGATCGGCCTCCGTTTCTCTATCGGCTTCCGTTTCCAGATCGACCTCCGTTTCCAGGTCGGCCTCCGTTTCTTTATCGGCCTCCGTTTCCAGATCGGCTTTGTTTCTCCATTGGCCTTCATTTCCAGATCGGCCTCCGTTTCTCCATCGGCCTCCGTTTCCAGATCGGCCTCCGTTTCTTTATCGGCCTCCGTTTACAGACCGGCCTCCGTTTCTCCATCGGCCTCCGTTTCCAGATCGGCCTCCGTTTCTTTATCGGCCTCCGTTTACAGATCGGCTTCCGTTTCTTTATGGGCCTCCGTTTACAGATCGGCCTCCGTTTTTCCATCGGCCTCCGTTTCCCCATGAGCTTCCCTTTCCACATTGGTTTCCGTTTCTCCATCGGCCTCCTATTCCAAATCGGCCTTCGTTTCTCCATCGGCCTACGTTTCCAGATCGATCTCCGTTTCTCCATCGGTGTACGTTTCCAGATCGGCCTCCGTTTCCTTATCGGCCTCCGTTTCCAGATCGGCCTCCGTTGCTTTATCGGCCTCCGTTTACAGATCGGCCTCCGTTGCTTTATCGGCCTCCGTTCCCAGATCGGCCTCAGTTTCTCCATCGGCCTCCGTTTAGAGATCGGATTCCGTTTCCTCAAGAGCTTCCCTTTCCAGATCGGTCTCCGTTTCTCCATCGGCTTCCGTTTCCAGATCGGCCTCCGTTTCCTTATCGGCCTCCGTTTCCATATCGGCCTCCGTTTCTTTATCGGCCTCCACTTCTCTATCGACCTCCGCTTCCTGTTCGGCCTCCGTTTCACCATCGGCCTCCGTTTCTCCATCGGCCTCCGTTTCTCCATCGGCCTCCGTTTCCAGACCGGCCTCCGTTTCTCCATCGACCTCCGTTTCCAAATCGGCCTCCGTTTCTCCATCGGCCTCCGTTTCCAGACCGGCCTCCGTTTCTACATCGGCCTCCTGTTCCAAATCGGTCTCCGCTTCCCCATCGGCTTCCGTTTCCAGATCGGCCTCCGTTTCTCCATCGGCCTACGTTTCCAGATCATTCTCCGTTTCCTTATCGGCCTCCGTTTACAGATCGGCCTCCGTTTCTTTATCGGCCTCCACTTCTCTATCGACCTCCGCTTCCTGTTCGGCCTCCGTCTCACCATCGGCCTCCGTTTCACCATCGGCCTCCGTTTCTCCATCGGCCTCCGTTTCCAGATCGGCCTCCGTTTCCTGATCGGCTTCCGTTTCACCATCGGCCTTCGTTTCCAAATCGGCCTCCGTTTCTCAATGAGCTTCGTTTTCCAGATCGGCCTCCGTTACTCCATCGGCCTCCGTTTCCAGATCGGCGTCCGTTTCTCTATCGGCCTTCGTTTCAGATCGGCTTCCGGTTCTCCATCGGCCTCTGTTTCCAGATTGGCCTCCGTTTCTCCATCGGCCTCCGTTTCCAGATCGGCCTTCGTTTCTCCATTGGCCTCCATTTCCAGATCGGCCTCCGTTTCTCAATCGGCCTCCGTTTCCAGATCGGTCTCCGTTTCTCTATCGGGCTCCGTTTTCAGATCGGCCTCCGTTTCTCTATCGGCTTCCGTTTCCAGATTGACCTCCGTTTCCAGTTCGGCCTCCGTTTCTTTATCGGCCTCCGTTTCCAGATCGGCTTTGTTTCTCCATTGGCCTTCATTTCCAGATCGGCCTCCGTTTCTTTATCGGCCTCCACTTCTCTATCGACCTCCGCTTCCTGTTCGGCCTCCGTCTCACCATCGGCCTCCGTTTCACCATCGGCCTCCGTTTCTCCATCGGCCTCCGTTTCCAGATCGGCCTCCGTTTCCTGATCGGCTTCCGTTTCACCATCGGCCTTCGTTTCCAAATCGGCCTCCGTTTCTCAATGAGCTTCGTTTTCCAGATCGGCCTCCGTTACTCCATCGGCCTCCGTTTCCAGATCGGCGTCCGTTTCTCTATCGGCCTTCGTTTCCAAATCGGCCTCCGTTTCTCAATGAGCTTCGTTTTCCAGATCGGCCTCCGTTTCTCCATCGGCCTCCGTTTCCAGATCGGCCTTCGTTTCTCCATTGGCCTCCATTTCCAGATCGGCCTCCGTTTCTCAATCGGCCTCCGTTTCCAGATCGGTCTCCGTTTCTCTATCGGGCTCCGTTTTCAGATCGGCCTCCGTTTCTCTATCGGCTTCCGTTTCCAGATTGACCTCCGTTTCCAGTTCGGCCTCCGTTTCTTTATCGGCCTCCGTTTCCAGATCGGCTTTGTTTCTCCATTGGCCTTCATTTCCAGATCGGCCTCCGTTTCTCTATCGGCCTCCGTTTCCAGATCGGGCTCCGTTTCTTTATCGGCCTCCGTTTACAGACCGGCCTCCGTTTCTCCATCGGCCTCCGTTTCCAGATCGGCCTCCGTTTCTTTATCGGCCTCCGTTTACAGATCGGCCTCCGTTTCTTTATCGGCCTCCGTTTACAGATCGGCCTCCGTTTTTCCATCGGCCTCCGTTTCCCCATGAGCTTCCCTTTCCACATTGGTTTCCGTTTCTCCATCGGCCTCCTATTCCAAATCGGCCTTCGTTTCTCCATCGGCCTACGTTTCCAGATCGATCTCCGTTTCTCCATCGGTGTACGTTTCCAGATCGGCCTCCGTTTCCTTATCGGCCTCCGTTTCCAGATCGGCCTCCGTTGCTTTATCGGCCTCCGTTTACAGATCGGCCTCCGTTGCTTTATCGGCCTCCGTTTCCAGATCGGCCTCCGTTTCTCCATGAGCTTCGTTTTCCAAATCGGCCTCCGTTTCTCCAACGGCCTCCGTTTCCAGATCGGCCTCCGTTTCTCCATCGGCCTCCGTTTCCAAATCGGCCTCCGTTTCTCCATCGGCCTCCGTTTCCAGATCGGCCTCCGTTTTTCCATCGGCCTCCGTTTCCAGATCGGTTTCCGTTTCTCCATCGGAATCCGTTTCCCGATCGGCCTCCGTTTTTCCATGAGCTTCTTTTTCCATATAGGCCTCCGTTTCTCCATCGGCCTCCGTTTCCAGATCGGCCTCCGCTTCTCAATCGGCCTCCGTTTCTAGATCGGTCTCCTTTTCTCCATCGGTCTCCGTTTCCAAATCGGCCTCCGTTTCCCCATCGGCCACCGTTTCTAGATCGGCCTCCTTTTCTCTATCGGTCTCCGTTTTCAGATCGGCTTCCGTTTCTCCATGAGCTTTTTTTTTCAGATCCGTTTCCAGATCGGCCTCTTTTTCTCCATCGGCCTCCGTTTCCAGTTCGGCTTCCGTTTCTTCATCGGCCTCGGTTTCCAGATCGGTCTCCGTTTCTCTATCAGGCTCCGTCTTCAGATCGACCTCCGTTTCTCTATCGGCTTCCGTTTCCAGATCGACCTCCGTTTCCAGGTCGGCCTCCGTTTCCAGACCGGCCACCGTTTCTCCATCGGCCTGCGTTTCCAGATCGGCTTCGTTTCTCCATCGGCCTCCATTTCCAGATCGGCCTGGGTTTCTCCATCGGCCCCCGTTTCCAGATCGGCTTCCGTTTCTCCATCGGCCTCCGTTTCCAAATCGGCCTGGGTTTCTCCATCGGCCCCCGTTTCCAGATCGGCTTCCGTTTCTCCATCGCTTTCCGTTTCCAGATCGGCTTCCGTTTCTCCATGAGCTTGTTTTTTAAGATCGGCCTCCGTTTTTCCTTCCGCCTCCGTTTCCAGATCGGCCTCAGCTTCTCCATCGGCCTCCGTTTCCAGATCGACCTCCGTTTCCTCATGAGCTTCGCTTTCCAGATCGGCCTCCGTTTCTACATCGGCCTCCTGTTCCAAATCGGTCTCCGTTTCTCCATCGGCTTCCGTTTCCAGATCGGCCTCCGTTTCTCCATCGGCCTACGTTTCCAGATCATTCTCCGTTTCCTTATCGGCCTCCGTTTCCAGATCGGCCTCCGTTTCTTTATCGGCCTCCACTTCTCTATCGACCTCCGCTTCCTGTTCGGCCTCCGTTTCACCATCGGCCTCCGTTTCTCCATCGGCCTCCGTTTCCAGATCGGCCTCCGTTTCCTGATCGGCTTCCGTTTCACCATCGGCCTTCGTTTCCAAATCGGCCTCCGTTTCTCAATGAGCTTCCTTTTCCAGATCGGCCTCCGTTACTCCATCGGCCTTCGTTTCCAGATCGTCGTCCGTTTCTTTATCGGCCTTCGTTTCAGATCGGCTTCCGTTTCTCCATCGGCCTCCGTTTCCAGATTGGCCTCCGTTTCTCCAACGGTCTCCTTTTCCAGACCGGCCTCCGTTTCTCCATCGGCCTCCGTTTCCAGATCGGCCTTCGTTTCTCCATCGGAATCCATTTCCAGATCGGCCTCCGTTTCTCAATCGGCCTCCGTTTCCAGATCGGTCTCCGTTTCTCTATCGGGCTCCGTTTTCAGATCGGCCCCCGTTTCTCTATCGGCTTCCGTTTACAGATCGGCCTCCGTTTTTCCATCGGCCTCCGTTTCCCCATGAGCTTCCCTTTCCACATCGGTTTCCGTTTCTCCATCGGCCTCCTATTCCAAATCGGCCTCCGTTTCCTTATCGGCCTCCGTTTCCAGATCGGCCTCCGTTTCTTTATCGGCCTCCGTTTACAGATCGGGCTCCGTTGCTTTATCGGCTTCCGTTTCCAGATCGGCCTCCGTTTCTCCATGAGCTTCGTTTTCCAAATCGGCCTCCGTTTCTCCAACGGCCTCCGTTTCCAGATCGGCCTCCGTTTCTCCATCGGCCTCCGTTTCCAAATCGGCCTCCGTTTCTCCATCGGCCTCCGTTTCCAGGTCGGCCTCCGTTTTTCCATCGGCCTCCGTTTCCAGATCGGTTTCCGTTTTTCCATCGGAATCCGTTTCCCGATCGGCCTCCGTTTCTCCATGAGCTTCTTTTTCCATATAAGCCTCCGTTTCTCCATCGGCCTCCGTTTCCCCATGAGCTTCCCTTTCCACATCGGTTTCCGTTTCTCCATCGGCCTCCTATTCCAAATCGGCCTCCGTTTCCTTATCGGCCTCCGTTTCTAGATCGGCCTCCGTTTCTTTATCGGCCTCCGTTTACAGATCGGCCTCCATTGCTTTATCGGCCTCCGTTTCCAGATCGGCCTCCGTTTCTCCATGAGCTTCGTTTTCCAAATCGGCCTCCGTTTCTCCAACGGCCTCCGTTTCCAGATCGGCCTCCGTTTCTCGATCGGCCTCCGTTTCCAAATCGGCCTCCGTTTCTCCATCGGCCTCCGTTTCCAGGTTGGCCTCCGTTTTTCCATCGGCCTCCGTTTCCAGATCGGTTTCCGTTTCTCCATCGGAATCCGTTTCCCGATCGGCCTCCGTTTCTCCATGAGCTTCTTTTTCCATATAGGCCTCCGTTTTTCCATCGGCCTCCGTGTCCCCATGAGCTTCCCTTTCCACATCGGTTTCCGTTTCTCCATCGGCCTCCTATTCCAAATCGGCCTCCGTTTCCTTATCGGACTCCGTTTCCAGATCGGCCTCCGTTTCTTTATCGGCCTCCGTTTACAGATCGGCCTTCGTTGCTTTATCGGCCTCCGTTTCCAGATCGGCCTCCGTTTCTCCATGAGCTTCGTTTTCCAAATCGGCCTCCGTTTCTCCAACGGCCTCCGTTTCCAGATCGGCCTCCGTTTCTCCATCGGCCTCCGTTTCCAAATCGGCCTCCGTTTCTCCATCGGCCTCCGTTTCCAGGTCGGCCTCCGTTTTTCCATCGGCCTCCGTTTCCAGATCGGTTTCCGTTTCTCCATCGGAATCCGTTTCCCGATCGGCCTCCGTTTCTCCATGAGCTTCTTTTTCCATATAGGCCTCCGCTTCTCAATTGCCTCCGTTTCTAGATCGGTCTCCTTTTCTCCATCGGTCTCCGTTTCCAAATCGGCCTCCGTTTCTCCATTGGCCACCGTTTCTAGATCGGCCTCCTTTTCTCCATCGGTCTCCGTTTCCAGATCGGCTTCCGTTTCTCCATGAGCTTTTTTTTTCAGATCCGTTTCCAGATCGGCCTCTTTTTCTCCATCGGCCTCCGTTTCCAGTTCGGCTTCCGTTTCTTCATCGGCCTCGGTTTCCAGGTCGGCCTCCGTTTCCAGACCGGCCACCGTTTCTCCATCGGCCTGCGTTTCCAGATCGGCTTCCGTTTCTCCATCGCTTTCCGTTTCCAGATCCGCTTCCGTTTCTCCATGAGCTTGTTTTTTAAGATCGGCCTCCGTTTTTCCATCGGCCACCGTTTCCAGATCGGCCTCAGTTTCTCCATCGGCCTCCGTTTCCAGATCGGCCTCCGTTTCCTCATGAGCTTCGCTTTCCAGATCGGCCTCCGTTTCTACATCGGCCTCCTGTTCCAAATCGGTCTCCGTTTCTCCAACGGCTTCCGTTTCCAGATCGGCCTCCATTTCTCCATCGGCCTACGTTTCCAGATCATTCTCCGTTTCTCCATCGGCCTCCGTTTCTTTATCGGCCTCCGTTTACAGATCGGCTTCCGTTTCTTTATCGGCCTTCGTTTACAGATCGGCCTCCGTTTCTCCATCGGCCTCCGTTTCCAGATCGGCTTCGTTTCTGCATCGGCCTCCATTTCCAGATCGGCCGCCGTTTCTCCATCGGCCTACGTTTCCAGATCGGTTTCCGTTTCTCCATCGGCCTATGTTTCCAGATCGGCCTCCGTCTCCTTATCGGCCTCCGTTTCCAGATCGGCCTCCGTTTCTTTATCGGCCTCCGTTTACAGATCGGCCTCCGTTTCTTTATCGGCCTCCGTTTCCAGATCAGCCTCCGTTTCTCCATGAGCTTCGTTTTCCAGATCGGCCTCCGTTTCTCCAACGGCCTCCGTTTCCAGATCGGCCTCCGTTTCTCCATCGGCCTATGTTTCCAAATCGGCCTCCGTTTCTCCATCGGCCTCCGTTTCCAGATCGGCCTCCGTTTTTCCATCGGCCTCCGTTTCCAGACCGGTTTCCGTTTCTCCATCGGAATCCGTTTCCAGATCGGCCTCCGCTTCTCAACCGGCCTCCGTTTCTAGATCGGTCTCCTTTTCTCTATCGGTCTCCGTTTCCAAATCGGCCTCCGTTTCTCCATCGGCCTCCGTTTCCAAATCGGCCTCCGTTTCTCCATCGGCCTCCGTTTCCAGATCGGCCTCCGTTTTTCCATCGGCCTCCGTTTCCAGACCGGTTTCCGTTTCTCCATCGGAATCCGTTTCCAGATCGGCCCCCGCTTCTCAACCGGCCTCCGTTTCTAGATCGGTCTCCTTTTCTCCATCGGTCTCCGTTTCCAATTCGGCCTCCGGTTCTCTATTTGCCTTCGTTTCCAGATCGGCCTCCGTTTCTCCATGAGCTTCTTTTTTCAGATCCGTTTCCAAATCGACCTCTTTTTCTCCATCGGCCTCCGTTTCCAGTACGGCTTCCGTTTCTTCATCGGCCTCCGTTTCCAGATCGGTCTCCGTTTCTCTATCAGGCTCCGTCTTCAGATCGGCCTCCGTTTCTCTATCGGCTTCCGTTTCCAGATCGACCTTCGTTTCCAGACCGGCCTCCGTTTCTCCATCGGCCTCCGTTTCCAGATCGGCTTCGTTTCTTCATCGGCCTCCATTTCCATATCGGCCTCCGTTTCTCCATCGGCCTCCGTTTCCAGATCGGCCTCCGTTTCTTTATCGGCCTCCGTTTACAGATCGGCCTCCGTTTCTTTATCGGCCTCCGTTTACAGATCGGCTTCCGTTTTTCCATCGGCCTCCGTTTCCCCATGAGCTTCCCTTTCCACATCGGCTTCCGTTTCTCCATCGGCCTCCGTTTCTCCATCTGCCTACGTTTCCAGATCGGTCTCCGTTTCTCCATTGGCCTTCATTTCCAGATCGGCCTCCGTTTCTCCATCGGCCTCCGTTTACAGATCGGCTTCCGTTTTTCCATCGGCCTCCGTTTCCCCATGAGCTTCCCTTTCCACATCGGCTTCCGTTTCTCCATCGGCCTCCGTTTCTCCATCGGCCTCCGTTTCCAGATCGGCTTTGTTTCTCCATTGGCCTTCATTTCCAGATCGGCCTCCGTTTCTCCATCGGCCTCCGTTTCCAGATCGGCCTCCGTTTCTTTATCGGCCTCCGTTTACAGACCGGCCTCCGTTTCTCCATCGGCCTCCGTTTCCAGATCGGCCTCCGTTTCTTTATCGGCCTCCGTTTACAGATCGGCCTCCGTTTCTTTATCGGCCTCCGTTTACAGATCGGCCTCCGTTTTTCCATCGGCCTCCGATTCCCCATGAGCTTCCCTTTCCACATTGGTTTCCGTTTCTCCATCGGCCTCCTATTCCAAATCGGCCTCCGTTTCTCCATCGGCCTACGTTTCCAGATCGGCCTCCGTTTCTCCATCGGCCTCCGTTTCCAAATCGGCCTCCGTTTCTCCATCGGCCTCCGTTTCCAGGTCGGCCTCCGTTTTTCCATCGGCCTCCGTTTCCAGATCGGTTTCCGTTTCTCCATCGGAATCCGTTTCCCGATCGGCCTCCGTTTCTCCATGAGCTTCTTTTTCCATATAGGCCTCCGTTTTTCCATCGGCCTCCGTTTCCCCATGAGCTTCCTTTTCCACATCGGTTTCCGTTTCTCCATCGGCCTCCTATTCCAAATTGGCCTCCGTTTCCTTATCGGCCTCCGTTTCTCCATGAGCTTCGTTTTCCAAATCGGCCTCCGTTTCTCCAACGGCCTCCGTTTCCAGATCGGCCTCCGTTTCTCCATTGGCCTCCGTTTCCAAATCGGCCTCCGTTTCTCCATCGGCCTCCGTTTCCAAATCGGCCTCCGTTTCTCCATCGGCCTCCGTTTCCAGGTCGGCCTCCGTTTTTCCATCGGCCTCCGTTTCCAGATCGGTTTCCGTTTCTCCATCGGAATCCGTTTCCCGATCGGCCTCCGTTTCTCCATGAGCTTCTTTTTCCATATAGGCCTCCGTTTTTCCATCGGCCTCCGTTTCCCCATGAGCTTCCCTTTCCACATCGGTTTCCGTTTCTCCATCGGCCTCCTATTCCAAATCGGCCTCCGTTTCCTTATCGGCCTCCGTTTCCAGATCGGCCTCCGTTTCTTTATCGGCCTCCGTTTCCAGATCGGCCTCCGTTTCTCCATGAGCTTCTTTTTCCATATAGGCCTCCGTTTCTCCATCGGCCTCCGTTTCCCCATGAGCTTCCCTTTCCACATCGGTTTCCGTTTCTCCATCGGCCTCCTATTCCAAATCGGCCTCCGTTTCCTTATCGGCCTCCGTTTCTCCATGAGCTTCGTTTTCCAAATCGGCCTCCGTTTCTCCAACGGCCTCCGTTTCCAGATCGGCCTCCGTTTCTCCATCGGCCTCCGTTTCCTAATCGGCCTCCGTTTGTCCATCGGCCTCCGTTTCCAGGTCGGCCTCCGTTTTTCCATCGGCCTCCGTTTCCAGATTGGTTTCCGTTTCTCCATCGGATCCGTTTCCCGATCGACCTCCGTTTCTCCATGAGCTTCTTTTTCCATATAGGCCTCCGTTTTTCCATCGGCCTCCGTTTCCCCATGAGCTTCCCTTTCCACATCGGTTTCCGTTTCTCCATCGGCCTCCTATTCCAAATCGGCCTCCGTTTCCTTATCGGCCTCCGTTTCCAGATCGGCCTCCGTTTCTTTATCGGCCTCCGTTTACAGATCGGCCTCCGTTGCTTTATCGGCCTCCGGTTCCAGATCGGCCTCCGTTTCCTTATCGGCCTCCGTTTCCAGATCGGCCTCCGTTTCTTTATCGGCCTCCGTTTACAGATCGGCCTCCGTTGCTTTATCGGCCTCCTATTCCAAATCGGCCTCCGTTTCCTTATCGGCCTCCGTTTCCAGATCGGCCTCCGTTTCTTTATCGGCCTCCGTTTACAGATCGGCCTCCGTTGCTTTATCGGCCTCCGTTTACAGATCGGCCTCCGCTGCTTTATCGGCCTCCGTTTCCAGATCGGCCTCCGTTTCTCCATGAGCTTCTTTTTCCATATAGGCCTCCGTTTCTCCATCGGCTTCCGTTTCCCCATGAGCTTCCCTTTCCACATCGGTTTCCGTTTCTCCATCGGCCTCCTATTCCAAATCGGCCTCCGTTTCCTTATCGGCCTCCGTTTCTCCATGAGCTTCGTTTTCCAAATCGGCCTCCGTTTCTCCAACGGCCTCCGTTTCCAGATCGGCCTCCGTTTCTCCATCGGCCTCCGTTTCCTAATCGGCCTCCGTTTGTCCATCGGCCTCCGTTTCCAGGTCGGCCTCCGTTTTTCCATCGGCCTCCGTTTCCAGATCGGTTTCCGTTTCTCCATCGGATCCGTTTCCCGATCGACCTCCGTTTCTCCATGAGCTTCTTTTTCCATATAGGCCTCCGTTTTTCCATCGGCCTCCGTTTCCCCATGAGCTTCCCTTTCCACATCGGTTTCCGTTTCTCCATCGGCCGCCTATTCCAAATCGGCCTCCGTTTCCTTATCGGCCTCCGTTTCCAGATCGGCCTCCGTTTCTTTATCGGCCTCCGTTTACAGATCGGCCTCCGTTGCTTTATCGGCCTCCGTTTCCAGATCGGCCTCCGTTTCTCCATGAGCTTCGTTTTCCAAATCGGCCTCCGTTTCTCCAACGGCCTCCGTTTCCAGATCGGCCTCCGTTTCTCCATCGGCCTCCGTTTCCAAATCGGCCTCCGTTTCTCCATCGGCCTCCGTTTCCAGGTCGGCCTCCGTTTTTCCATCGGCCTCCGTTTCCAGATCGGTTTCCGTTTCTCCATCGGAATCCGTTTCCCGATCGGCCTCCGTTTCTCCATGAGCTTCTTTTTCCATATAGGCCTCCGTTTTTCCATCGGCCTCCGTTTCCCCATGAGCTTCCCTTTCCACATCGGTTTCCGTTTCTCCATCGGCCTCCTATTCCAAATCGGCCTCCGTTTCCTTATCGGCCTCCGTTTCCAGATCGGCCTCCGTTTCTTTATCGGCCTCCGTTTACAGATCGGCCTCCGTTGCTTTATCGGCCTCCGTTTCCAGATTGGCCTCCGTTTCTCCATGAGCTTCGTTTTCCAAATCGGCCTCCGTTTCTCCAACGGCCTCCGTTTCCAGATCGGCCTCCGCTTCTCAACCGGCCTCCGTTTCTAGATCGGTCTCCTTTTCTCTATCGGTCTCCGTTTCCAAATCGGCCTCCGTTTCTCCATCGGCCTCCGTTTCCAAATCGGCCTCCGTTTCTCCATCGGCCTCCGTTTCCAGATCGGCCTCCGTTTTTCCATCGGCCTCCGTTTCCAGACCGGTTTCCGTTTCTCCATCGGAATCCGTTTCCAGATCGGCCTCCGCTTCTCAACCGGCCTCCGTTTCTAGATCGGTCTCCTTTTCTCCATCGGTCTCCGTTTCTAATTCGGCCTCCGGTTCTCTATCTGCCTCCGTTTCCAGATCGGCCTCCGTTTCTCCATGAGCTTCTTTTTCCAGATCGGCCACCGTTTCTCTACCTTCCTCCGTTTCCAGATCGGCCTCCGTTTCTCCATGAGCTTCTTTTTTCAGATCCGTTTCCAGATCGGCCTCTTTTTCTCCATCGGCCTCCGTTTCCAGTTCGGCTTCCGTTTCTTCATCGGCCTCCGTTTCCAGATCGGTCTCCGTTTCTCTATCAGGCTCCGTCTTCAGATCGGCCTCCGTTTCTCTATCGGCTTCCGTTTCCAGATCGACCTTCGTTTCCAGACCGGCCTCTGTTTCTCCATCGGCCTCCGTTTCCAGATCGGCTTCGTTTCTTCATCGGCCTCCATTTCCAGATCGGCCTCCGTTTCTTTATCGGCCTCCGTTTACAGATCGGCCTCCGTTTCTTTATCGGCCTCCGTTTACAGATCGGCTTCCGTTTTTCCATCGGCCTCCGTTTCCCCATGAGCTTCCCTTTCCACATCGGCTTCCGTTTCTACATCGGCCTCCGTTTCTCCATCGGCCTACGTTTCCAGATCGGTCTCCGTTTCTCCATTGGCCTTCATTTCCAGATCGGCCTCCGTTTCTCCATCGGCCTCCGTTTACAGATCGGCTTCCGTTTTTCCATCGGCCTCCGTTTCCCCATGAGCTTCCCTTTCCACATCGGCTTCCGTTTCTCCATCGGCCTCCGTTTCTCCATCGGCCTCCGTTTCCAGATCGGCTTTGTTTCTCCATTGGCCTTCATTTCCAGATCGGCCTCCGTTTCTCCATCGGCCTCCGTTTCCAGATCGGCCTCCGTTTCTTTATCGGCCTCCGTTTACAGACCGGCCTCCGTTTCTCCATCGGCCTCCGTTTCCAGATCGGCCTCCGTTTCTTTATCGGCCTCCGTTTACAGATCGGCCTCCGTTTCTTTATCGGCCTCCGTTTACAGATCGGCCTCCGTTTTTCCATCGGCCTTCGTTTCCCCATGAGCTTCCCTTTCCACATTGGTTTCCGTTTCTCCATCGGCCTCCTATTCCAAATCGGCCTCCGTTTCTCCATCGGCCTACGTTTCCAGATCGATCTCCGTTTCTCCATCGTTGTACGTTTCCAGATCGGCCTCCGTTTCCTTATCGGCCTCCGTTTCCAGATCGGCCTCCGTTGCTTTATCAACCTCCGTTTACAGATCGGCCTCCGTTGCTTTATCGGCCTCCGTTTCCAGATCGGCCTCCGTTTCTCCATGAGCTTCGTTTTCCAAATCGGCCTCCGTTTCTCCAACGGCCTCCGTTTCCAGATCGGCCTCCGTTTCTCCATCGGCATCCGTTTCCAAATCGGCCTCCGTCTCTCCATCGGCCTCCGTTTCCAGATCGGCCTCCGTTTTTCCATCGGCCTGCGTTTCCAGATCGGTTTCCGTTTCTGAATCGGAATCCGTTTCCCGATCGGCCTCCGTTTCTCCATGAGCTTCTTTTTCCATATAGGCCTCCGTTTCTCCATCGGCTTCCGTTTCCAGATCGGCCTCCGCTTCTCAATCGGCCTCCGTTTCTAGATCGGTCTCCTTTTCTCCATCGGTCTCCGTTTCCAAATCGGCCTCCGTTTCTCCATCGGCCACCGTTTCTAGATCGGCCTCCTTTTCTCTATCGGTCTCCGTTTTCGATCGGCTTCCGTTTCTCCATGAGCTTTTTTTTTCAGATCCGTTTCCAGATCGGCCTCTTTTTCTCCATCGGCCTCCGTTTCCAGTTCGGCTTCCGTTTCTTCATCGGCCTCGGTTTCCAGATCGGTCTCCGTTTCTCTATCAGGCTCCGTCTTCAGATCGGCCTCCGTTTCTCTATCGGCTTCCGTTTCCAGATCGACCTCCGTTTCCAGGTCGGCCTCCGTTTCCAGACCGGCCACCGTTTCTCCATCGGCCTGCGTTTCCAGATCGGCTTCGTTTCTCCATCGGCCTCCATTTCCAGATCGGCCTGGGTTTCTCCATCGGCCCCCGTTTCCAGATCGGCTTCCGTTTCTCCATCGGCCTCCGTTTCCAAATCGGCCTGGGTTTCTCCATCGAGCCCCCGTTTCCAGATCGGCTTCCGTTTCTCCATCGCTTTCCGTTTCCAGATCGGCTTCCGTTTCTCCATGAGCTTGTTTTTTAAGATCGGCCTCCGTTTTTCCATCGGCCTCCGTTTCCAGATCGGCCTCAGTTTCTCCTTCGGCCTCCGTTTCCAGATCGGCCTCCGTTTCCTCATGAGCTTCGCTTTCCAGATCGGCCTCCGTTTCTACATCGGCCTCCTGTTCCAAATCGGTCTCCGTTTCTCCATCGGCTTCCGTTTCCAGATCGGCCTCCGTTTCTCCATCGGCCTACGTTTCCAGATCATTCTCCGTTTCCTTATCGGCCTCCGTTTCCAGATCGGCCTCCGTTTCTTTATCGGCCTCCACTTCTCTATCGATCTCCGCTTCCTGTTCGGCCTCCGTTTCACCATCGGCCTCCGTTTCTCCATCGGCCTCCGTTTCCAGATCGGCCTCCGTTTCCTGATCAGCTTCCGTTTCACCATCGGCCTTCGTTTCCAAATCGGCCTCCGTTTCTCAATGAGCTTCCTTTTCCAGATCGGCCTCCGTTACTCCATCGGCCTCCGTTTCAGATCGGCTTCCGTTTCACCATCGGCCTCCGTTTCCAGATTGGCCTCCGTTTCTCCAACGGTCTCCTTTTCCAGACCGGCCTCCGTTTCTCCATCGGCCTCCGTTTCCAGATCGGCTTTCGTTTCTCCATCGGAATCCATTTCCAGATCGGCCTCCGTTTTTCAATCGGCCTCCGTTTCCAGATCGGTCTCCGTTTCTCTATCGGGCTCCGTTTTCAGATCGGCCTCCGTTTCTCTATCGGCTACCGTTTACAGATCGGCCTCCGTTTTTCCATCGGCCTCCGTTTCCCCATGAGCTTCCCTTTCCACATCGGTTTCCGTTTCTCCATCGGCCTCCTATTCCAAATCGGCCTCCGTTTCCTTATCGGCCTCCGTCTCCAGATCGGCCTCCGTTTCTTTATCGGCCTCCGTTTACAGATCGGCCTCCGTTGCTTTATCGGCCTCCGTTTCCAGATCGGCCTCCGTTTCTCCATGAACTTCGTTTTCCAAATCAGCCTCCGTTTCTCCAACGGCCTCCGTGTCCAGATCGGCCTCCGTTTCTCCATCGGCCTCCGTTTCCAAATCGGCCTCCGTTTCTCCATCGGCCTCCGTTTCCAGATCGGCCTCCGTTTTTCCATCGGCCTCCGTTTCCAGATCGGTTTCCGTTTCTCCATCGGAATCCGTTTCCCGATCGGCCTCCGTTTCTCCATGAGCTTCTTTTTCCATATAGGCCTCCGTTTCTCCATCGGCCTCCGTTTCCAGATCGGCCTCCGCTTCTCAATCGGCCTCCGTTTCTAGATCGGTCTCCTTTTCTCCATCGGTCTCCGTTTCCAAATCGGCCTCCGTTTCTCCATCGGCCACCGTTTCTAGATCGGCCTCCTTTTCTCCATCGGTCTCCGTTTCCAGATCGGCTTCCGTTTCTCCATGAGCTTTTTTTTCAGATCCGTTGCCAGATCGGCCTCTTTTTCTCCATCGGCCTCCGTTTCCAGTTCGGCTTCCGTTTCTTCATCGGCCTCGGTTTCCAGGTCGGCCTCCGTTTCCAGACCGGCCACCGTTTCTCCATCGACCTGCGTTTCCAGATCGGCTTCCGTTTCTCCATCGCTTTCCGTTTCCAGATCGGCTTCCATTTCTCCATGAGCTTGTTTTTTAAGATCGGCCTCCGTTTTTCCATCGGCCTCCGTTTCCAGATCGGCCTCAGTTTCTCCATCGGCCTCCGTTTCCAGATCGGCCTCCGTTTCCTCATGAGCTTCGCTTTCCAGATCGGCCTCCGTTTCTACATCGGCCTCCTGTTCCAAATCGGTCTCCGTTTCTCCATCGGCTTCCGTTTCCAGATCGGCCTCCGTTTCTCCATCGGCCTACGTTTCCAGATCATTCTCCGTTTCTCCATCGGCCTCCGTTTCTTTATCGGCCTCCGTTTACAGATCGGCTTCCGTTTCTTTATCGGCCTTCGTTTACAGATCGGCCTCCGTTTCTCCATCGGCCTCCGTTTCCAGATCGGCTTCGTTTCTCCATCGGCCTCCATTTCCAGATCGGCCGCCGTTTCTCCATCGGCCTACGTTTCCAGATCGGTTTCCGTTTTTCCATCGGTCTATGTTTCCAGATCGGCCTCCGTCTCCTTATCGGCCACCGTTTCCAGATCGGCCTCCGTTTCTTTATCGGCCTCCGTTTACAAATCGGCCTCCGTTTCTTTATCGGCCTCCGTTTCCAGATCAGCCTCCGTTTCTCCATGAGCTTCGTTTTCCAGATCGGCCTCTGTTTCTCCAACGGCCTCCGTTTCCAGATCGGCCTCCGTTTCTCCATCGGCCTCCGTTTCCAAATCGGCCTCCGTTTCTCCATCGGCCTCCGTTTCCAGATCGGCCTCCGTTTTTCCATCGGCCTCCGTTTCCAGACCGGTTTCCGTTTCTCCATCGGAATCCGTTTCCAGATCGGCCTCCGCTTCTCAACCGGCCTCCGTTTCTAGATCGGTCTCCTTTTCTCTATCGGTCTCCGTTTCCAAATCGGCCTCCGTTTCTCCATCGGCCTCAGTTTCCAAATCGGCCTCCGTTTCTCCATCGGCCTCCGTTTCCAGATCGGCCTCCGTTTTTCCATCAGCCTCCGTTTCCAGACCGGTTTCCGATTCTCCATCGGAATCCGTTTCCAGATCGGCCTCCGCTTCTCAACCGGCCTCCGTTTCTAGATCGGTCTCCTTTTCTCCATCGGTCTCCGTTTCCAATTCGGCCTCCGGTTCTCTATCTGCCTCCGTTTCCAGATCGGCCTCCGTTTCTCCATGAGCTTCTTTTTCCAGAACGGCCTCCGTTTCTCTATCTTCCTCCGTTTCCAGATCGGCCTCCGTTTCTCCATGAGCTTCTTTTTTCAGATCCGTTTCCAGATCGGCCTCTTTTTCTCCATCGGCCTCCGTTTCCAGTTCGGCTTCCGTTTCTTCATCGGCCTCCGTTTCCAGATCGGTCTCCGTTTCTCTATCAGGCTCCGTCTTCAGATCGGCCTCCGTTTCTCTATCGGCTTCCGTTTCCAGATCGACCTTCGTTTCCAGACCGGCCTCCGTTTCTCCATCGGCCTCCGTTTCCAGATCGGCTTCGTTTCTTCATCGGCCTCCATTTCCAGATCGGCCTCCGTTTCTCCATCGGCCTCCGTTTCCAGATCGGCCTCCGTTTCTTTATCGGCCTCCGTTTACAGATCGGCCTCCGTTTCTTTATCGGCCTTCGTTTACACATCGGCTTCCGTTTTTCCATCGGCCTCCGTTTCCCCATGAGCTTCCCTTTCCACATCGGCTTCCGTTTCTCCATCGGCCTCCGTTTCTCCATCGGCCTACGTTTCCAGATCGGTCTCCGTTTCTCCATCGGTCTACGTTTCCAGATCGGCCTCCGTTTCCTTATCGGCCTCCGTTTCCAGATCGGCCTCCGTTTCTTTATCGGCCTCCGTTTACAAATCGGCCTCCGTTTCTTTATCGGCCTCCATTTTCAGATCGGCCTCCGTTTCTCCATGAGCTTCGTTTTCCAGATCGGCCTCCGTTTCTCCAACGGCCTCCGTTTCCAGATCGGCCTCCGTTTCTCCATCGGCCTCCGTTTCCAAATCGGCCTCCGTTTCTCCATCGGCCACCGTTTCCAAATCGGCCTCCGTTTTTCCATCGGCCTCCGTTTCCAGATCGGTTTCCGTTTCTCCATCGGAATCCGTCTTCCGATCGGCCTCCGTTTCTCCATGAGCTTCTTTTTCCAGAACGGCCTCCATTCCTACATCGGCCTCCGTTTCCAGATCGGTCTCCGTTTCTCTATCAGGCTCCGTCTTCAGATCGGCCTCCGTTTCTCTATCGGCTTCCGTTTCCAGATCGACCTTCGTTTCCAGACCGGCCTCCGTTTCTCCATCGGCCTCCGTTTCCAGATCGGCCTCCGTTTCTTTATCGGTCTCCGTTTACAGATCGGCCTCCGTTTCTTTATCGGCCTCCGTTTACAGATCGGCCTCCGTTTCTTTATCGGCCTCCGTTTACAGATCGGCCTCCGTTTCTCCAACGGCCTCCGTTTCCAGATCGGCCTCCGTTTCTCCATCGGCCTCCGTTTCCAAATCGGCCTCCGTTTCTCCATCGGCCACCGTTTCCAAATCGGCCTCCGTTTTTCCATCGGCCTCCGTTTCCAGATCGGTTTCCGTTTCTCCATCGGAATCCGTCTTCCGATCGGCCTCCCTTTCTCCATGAGCTTCTTTTTCCAGAACGGCCTCCATTTCTCCATCGGCCTCCGTTTCCAGATCGGCCTCCGTTTCTCCATGAGCTTCTTTTTTCAGATCCGTTTCCAGATCGCCCTCTTTTTCTCCATCGGCCTCCGTTTCCAGTTCGGCTTCCGTTTCTTCATCGGCCTCCGATTCCAAATCGGCCTCCTTTTCTCTATCGGCCTCCGTTACCAGATCGGCCTCGGTTTTTCCATCGGCCTCCGTTTCCAGAAATCGGCCTCCGTTTCTCCATCGGCCTCCGTTTCCAGTTCGGCCTCCGTTTCTCCATCCGCCTCCGTTTGCAGATTGGCCTCCTCTTCTCTATCGGCTTCCGTTACCAGATCGGCCTCCGTTTCTCCATCGGCCTCCGTTTCCAGATCGGCTTCCGTTTTTCCATTGGCCTCCGTTTCCAGATCGGTTTTCGTTTCTCCATCGGTCTCCGTCTCCAGATCGGCTTCCGTTTCTCCATGAACTTCTTTTTCCATATCGGCTTGGGCTTCTCAATCGGCCCCCGTTTCCAGATCGGCATCCGTTTCTCCATCGCCTTCCGTTTCCAGATCGGCTTCCGTTTCTCCATGAACTTCTTTTTCCATATCGGCTTGGGCTTCTCAATCGGCCCCCGTTTCCCGATCGGCCTCCGTTTCTCCATGAGCTTCTTTTTCCATATAGGCCTCCGTTTCTCCATCGGCTTCCGTTTCCAGATCGGCCTCCGCTTCTCAATCGGCCTCCGTTTCTAGATCGGTCTCCTTTTCTCCATCGGTCTCCGTTTCCAAATCGGCCTCCGTTTCTCCATCGGCCACCGTTTCTAGATCGGCCTCCTTTTCTCTATCGGTCTCCGTTTTCAGATCGGCTTCCGTTTCTCCATGAGCTTTTTTTTTCAGATCCGTTTCCAGATCGGCCTCTTTTTCTCCATCGGCCTCCGTTTCCAGTTCGGCTTCCGTTTCTTCATCGGCCTCGGTTTCCAGATCGGTCTCCGTTTCTCTATCAGGCTCCGTCTTCAGATCGGCCTCCGTTTCTCTATCGGCTTCCGTTTCCAGATCGACCTCCGTTTCCAGGTCGGCCTCCGTTTCCAGACCGGCCACCGTTTCTCCATCGGCCTGCGTTTCCAGATCGGCTTCGTTTCTCCATCGGCCTCCATTTCCAGATCGGCCTGGGTTTCTCCATCGGCCCCCGTTTCCAGATCGGCTTCCGTTTCTCCATCGGCCTCCGTTTCCAAATCGGCCTGGGTTTCTCCATCGAGCCCCCGTTTCCAGATCGGCTTCCGTTTCTCCATCGCTTTCCGTTTCCAGATCGGCTTCCGTTTCTCCATGAGCTTGTTTTTTAAGATCGGCCTCCGTTTTTCCATCGGCCTCCGTTTCCAGATCGGCCTCAGTTTCTCCTTCGGCCTCCGTTTCCAGATCGGCCTCCGTTTCCTCATGAGCTTCGCTTTCCAGATCGGCCTCCGTTTCTACATCGGCCTCCTGTTCCAAATCGGTCTCCGTTTCTCCATCGGCTTCCGTTTCCAGATCGGCCTCCGTTTCTCCATCGGCCTACGTTTCCAGATCATTCTCCGTTTCCTTATCGGCCTCCGTTTCCAGATCGGCCTCCGTTTCTTTATCGGCCTCCACTTCTCTATCGATCTCCGCTTCCTGTTCGGCCTCCGTTTCACCATCGGCCTCCGTTTCTCCATCGGCCTCCGTTTCCAGATCGGCCTCCGTTTCCTGATCAGCTTCCGTTTCACCATCGGCCTTCGTTTCCAAATCGGCCTCCGTTTCTCAATGAGCTTCCTTTTCCAGATCGGCCTCCGTTACTCCATCGGCCTCCGTTTCAGATCGGCTTCCGTTTCACCATCGGCCTCCGTTTCCAGATTGGCCTCCGTTTCTCCAACGGTCTCCTTTTCCAGACCGGCCTCCGTTTCTCCATCGGCCTCCGTTTCCAGATCGGCTTTCGTTTCTCCATCGGAATCCATTTCCAGATCGGCCTCCGTTTTTCAATCGGCCTCCGTTTCCAGATCGGTCTCCGTTTCTCTATCGGGCTCCGTTTTCAGATCGGCCTCCGTTTCTCTATCGGCTTCCGTTTACAGATCGGCCTCCGTTTTTCCATCGGCCTCCGTTTCCCCATGAGCTTCCCTTTCCACATCGGTTTCCGTTTCTCCATCGGCCTCCTATTCCAAATCGGCCTCCGTTTCCTTATCGGCCTCCGTCTCCAGATCGGCCTCCGTTTCTTTATCGGCCTCCGTTTACAGATCGGCCTCCGTTGCTTTATCGGCCTCCGTTTCCAGATCGGCCTCCGTTTCTCCATGAACTTCGTTTTCCAAATCAGCCTCCGTTTCTCCAACGGCCTCCGTGTCCAGATCGGCCTCCGTTTCTCCATCGGCCTCCGTTTCCAAATCGGCCTCCGTTTCTCCATCGGCCTCCGTTTCCAGATCGGCCTCCGTTTTTCCATCGGCCTCCGTTTCCAGATCGGTTTCCGTTTCTCCATCGGAATCCGTTTCCCGATCGGCCTCCGTTTCTCCATGAGCTTCTTTTTCCATATAGGCCTCCGTTTCTCCATCGGCCTCCGTTTCCAGATCGGCCTCCGCTTCTCAATCGGCCTCCGTTTCTAGATCGGTCTCCTTTTCTCCATCGGTCTCCGTTTCCAAATCGGCCTCCGTTTCTCCATCGGCCACCGTTTCTAGATCGGCCTCCTTTTCTCCATCGGTCTCCGTTTCCAGATCGGCTTCCGTTTCTCCATGAGCTTTTTTTTCAGATCCGTTGCCAGATCGGCCTCTTTTTCTCCATCGGCCTCCGTTTCCAGTTCGGCTTCCGTTTCTTCATCGGCCTCGGTTTCCAGGTCGGCCTCCGTTTCCAGACCGGCCACCGTTTCTCCATCGGCCTGCGTTTCCAGATCGGCTTCCGTTTCTCCATCGCTTTCCGTTTCCAGATCGGCTTCCGTTTCTCCATGAGCTTGTTTTTTAAGATCGGCCTCCGTTTTTCCATCGGCCTCCGTTTCCAGATCGGCCTCAGTTTCTCCATCGGCCTCCGTTTCCAGATCGGCCTCCGTTTCCTCATGAGCTTCGCTTTCCAGATCGGCATCCGTTTCTACATCGGCCTCCTGTTCCAAATCGGACTCCGTTTCTCCATCGGCTTCCGTTTCCAGATCGGCCTCCGTTTCTCCATCGGCCTACGTTTCCAGATCATTCTCCGTTTCTCCATCGGCCTCCGTTTCTTTATCGGCCTCCGTTTACAGATCGGCTTCCGTTTCTTTATCGGCCTTCGTTTACAGATCGGCCTCCGTTTCTCCATCGGCCTCCGTTTCCAGATCGGCTTCGTTTCTCCATCGGCCTCCATTTCCAGATCGGCCGCCGTTTCTCCATCGGCCTACGTTTCCAGATCGGTTTCCGTTTCTCCATCGGTCTATGTTTCCAGATCGGCCTCCGTCTCCTTATCGGCCACCGTTTCCAGATCGGCCTCCGTTTCTTTATCGGCCTCCGTTTACAAATCGGCCTCCGTTTCTTTATCGGCCTCCGTTTCCAGATCAGCCTCCGTTTCTCCATGAGCTTCGTTTTCCAGATCGGCCTCTGTTTCTCCAACGGCCTCCGTTTCCAGATCGGCCTCCGTTTCTCCATCGGCCACCGTTTCCAAATCGGCCTCCGTTTCTCCATCGGCCTCCGTTTCCAGATCGGCCTCCGTTTTTCCATCGGCCTCCGTTTCCAGACCGGTTTCCGTTTCTCCATCGGAATCCGTTTCCAGATCGGCCTCCGCTTCTCAACCGGCCTCCGTTTCTAGATCGGTCTCCTTTTCTCTATCGGTCTCCGTTTCCAAATCGGCCTCCGTTTCTCCATCGGCCTCAGTTTCCAAATCGGCCTCCGTTTCTCCATCGGCCTCCGTTTCCAGATCGGCCTCCGTTTTTCCATCAGCCTCCGTTTCCAGACCGGTTTCCGATTCTCCATCGGAATCCGTTTCCAGATCGGCCTCCGCTTCTCAACCGGCCTCCGTTTCTAGATCGGTCTCCTTTTCTCCATCGGTCTCCGTTTCCAATTCGGCCTCCGGTTCTCTATCTGCCTCCGTTTCCAGATCGGCCTCCGTTTCTCCATGAGCTTCTTTTTTCAGATCCGTTTCCAGATCGGCCTCTTTTTCTCCATCGGCCTCCGTTTCCAGTTCGGCTTCCGTTTCTTCATCGGCCTCCGTTTCCAGATCGGTCTCCGTTTCTCTATCAGGCTCCGTCTTCAGATCGGCCTCCGTTTCTCTATCGGCTTCCGTTTCCAGATCGACCTTCGTTTCCAGACCGGCCTCCGTTTCTCCATCGGCCTCCGTTTCCAGATCGGCTTCGTTTCTTCATCGGCCTCCATTTCCAGATCGGCCTCCGTTTCTCCATCGGCCTCCGTTTCCAGATCGGCCTCCGTTTCTTTATCGGCCTCCGTTTACAGATCGGCCTCCGTTTCTTTATCGGCCTTCGTTTACACATCGGCTTCCGTTTTTCCATCGGCCTCCGTTTCCCCATGAGCTTCCCTTTCCACATCGGCTTCAGTTTCTCCATCGGCCTCCGTTTCTCCATCGGCCTACGTTTCCAGATCGGTCTCCGTTTCTCCATCGGTCTACGTTTCCAGATCGGCCTCCGTTTCCTTATCGGCCTCCGTTTCCAGATCGGCCTCCGTTTCTTTATCGGCCTCCGTTTACAAATCGGCCTCCGTTTCTTTATCGGCCTCCATTTTCAGATCGGCCTCCGTTTCTCCATGAGCTTCGTTTTCCAGATCGGCCTCCGTTTCTCCAACGGCTTCCGTTTCCAGATCGGCCTCCGTTTCTCCATCGGCCTCCGTTTCCAAATCGGCCTCCGTTTTTCCATCGGCCTCCGTTTCCAGATCGGTTTCCGTTTCTCCATCGGAATCCGTCTTCCGATCGGCCTCCGTTTCTCCATGAGCTTCTTTTTCCAGAACGGCCTCCATTCCTACATCGGCCTCCGTTTCCAGATCGGTCTCCGTTTCTCTATCAGGCTCCGTCTTCAGATCGGCCTCCGTTTCTCTATCGGCTTCCGTTTCCAGATCGACCTTCGTTTCCAGACCGGCCTCCGTTTCTCCATCGGCCTCCGTTTCCAGATCGGCCTCCGTTTCTTTATCGGTCTCCGTTTACAGATCGGCCTCCGTTTCTTTATCGGCCTCCGTTTACAGATCGGCCTCCGTTTCTTTATCGGCCTCCGTTTACAGATCGGCCTCCGTTTCTCCAACGGCCTCCGTTTCCAGATCGGCCTCCGTTTCTCCATCGGCCTCCGTTTCCAAATCGGCCTCCGTTTCTCCATCGGCCACCGTTTCCAAATCGGCCTCCGTTTTTCCATCGGCCTCCGTTTCCAGATCGGTTTCCGTTTCTCCATCGGAATCCGTCTTCCGATCGGCCTCCCTTTCTCCATGAGCTTCTTTTTCCAGAACGGCCTCCATTTCTCCATCGGCCTCCGTTTCCAGATCGGCCTCCGTTTCTCCATGAGCTTCTTTTTTCAGATCCGTTTCCAGATCGCCCTCTTTTTCTCCATCGGCCTCCGTTTCCAGTTCGGCTTCCGTTTCTTCATCGGCCTCCGATTCCAAATCGGCCTCCTTTTCTCTATCGGCCTCCGTTACCAGATCGGCCTCGGTTTTTCCATCGGCCTCCGTTTCCAGAAATCGGCCTCCGTTTCTCCATCGGCCTCCGTTTCCAGTTCGGCCTCCGTTTCTCCATCTGCCTCCGTTTGCAGATTGGCCTCCTCTTCTCTATCGGCTTCCGTTACCAGATCGGCCTCCGTTTCTCCATCGGCCTCCGTTTCCAGATCGGCTTCCGTTTTTCCATTGGCCTCCGTTTCCAGATCGGTTTTCGTTTCTCCATCGGTCTCCGTCTCCAGATCGGCTTCCGTTTCTCCATGAACTTCTTTTTCCATATCGGCTTGGGCTTCTCAATCGGCCCCCGTTTCCAGATCGGCATCCGTTTCTCCATCGCCTTCCGTTTCCAGATCGGCTTCCGTTTCTCCATGAGCTTCCGTTTCCAGATCGGCCTCAGTTTCTCCATCGGCCTCCGTTTCCAGATCGGCCTCCGTTTGATCATGCGCTTCCCTTTCCAGATCGGCCTCCGTTTCTACATCGGCCTCCTGTTCGAAATCGGTCTCCGTTTCCCCATCGGCTTCTGTTTCCAGATCGGCCTCCGTTTCTCCATCGGCCTCCGTCTCCAGATCGGCCTCCGTTTCTCCATCGGCCTCCGTTTCCAGATCGGCTTCCGTTTTTCCATTGGCCTCCGTTTCCAGATCGTTTTTTGTTTTTCCATCGGCCTCCGTTTCCAGATCGGCCTCAGTTTCTCCATCGGCCTCCGTTTCCAGATCGGCCTCCGTTTACAGATCGGCCTCCGTTTCCTCATAAGCTTCCCTTTCCAGATCGGCCTCCGTTTCTACATCGGCTTCCTGTTCCAAATCGGCCTCCGTTTCTCCATCGGCTTCCGTTTCCAGATCGGCCTCCGTTTCTCCATCGGCCTCCGTTTCCAGATCGGCCTCCGCTTCTCAATCGGCCTCCGTTTCTAGATCGGTCTCCCTTTCTCCATCGGCCTCCGTTTCCAAATCGGCCTCCGTTTCTCCATCGGCCTCCGTTTCCAGATCGGCCTCCGTTTTTCCATGAGCTTTTTTCTCCAGATCGGCCTCCGTTTCTCCATCGGCCTCCGTTTCCAGATCGGCCTCCGCTTCTCCATGAGCTTCATTTTTCAGATCCGTTTCCAGATCGCCCTCTTTTTCTCCAACGGCCTCCGTTTCCAGTTCGGCTTCCGTTTCTTCATCGGCCTCCGTTTCCAGATCGGCCTCCTTTTCTCTATCGGCCTCCGTTACCAGGTCGGCCTCCGTTTTTCCATCGGCCTCCGTTTCCAGAAATCGGCCTCCGTTTCCAGAAATCGGCCTCCGTTTCTCCATCGGCCTCCGTTTGCAGATTGGCCTCCTCTTCTCTATCGGCTTCCGTTACCAGATCGGCCTCCGTTTTTCCATCGGCCTTCGTTTCCAGATCGGCCTCCGTTTTTCCATCTTCCTACGTTTCCAGATCATCCTCATTTTCTCCATCGGCCTCCGTTTCCAGATCGGCCTTCATTTCCAGATCGGCCTCCGTTTCTCCATCGGCCTCCGTTTACAGATCGGCTTCCGTTTTTCCATCGGCCTCCGTTTCTTCATGAGCTTCCCTTTCCACATCGGCATCCGTTTCTCCATCGGCCTCCGTTTCTCCATCGGCCTCCGTTTCCAGATCGGCTTTGTTTCTCCATTGGCCTTCATTTCCAGATCGGCCTCCGTTTCTCCATCGGCCTCCGTTTCCAGATCGGCCTCCGTTTCTTTATCGGCCTCCGTTTACAGACCGGCCTCCGTTTCTCCATCGGCCTCCGTTTCCAGATCGGCCTCCGTTTCTTTATCGGCCTCCGTTTACAGATCGGCCTCCGTTTCTTTATCGGCCTCCGTTTACAGATCGGCCTCCGTTTTTCCATCGGCCTCCGTTTCCCCATGAGCTTCCCTTTCCACATTGGTTTCCGTTTCTCCATCGGCCTCCTATTCCAAATCGGCCTCCGTTTCTCCATCGGCCTACGTTTCCAGATCGATCTCCGTTTCTCCATCGGTGTACGTTTCCAGATCGGCCTCCGTTTCCTTATCGGCCTCCGTTTCCAGATCGGCCTCCGTTGCTTTATCGGCCTCCGTTTACAGATCGGCCTCCGTTGCTTTATCGGCCTCCGTTTCCAGATCGGCCTCCGTTTCTCCATGAGCTTCGTTTTCCAAATCGGCCTCCGTTTCTCCAACGGCCTCCGTTTCCAGATCGGCCTCCGTTTCTCCATCGGCCTCCGTTTCCAAATCGGCCTCCGTTTCTCCATCGGCCTCCGTTTCCAGATCGGCCTCCGTTCTTCCATCGGCCTCCGTTTCCAGATCGGTTTCCGTTTCTCCATCGGAATCCGTTTCCCGATCGGCCTCCGTTTCTCCATGAGCTTCTTTTTCCATATAGGCCTCCGTTTCTCCATCGGCCTCCGTTTCCAGATCGGCCTCCGCTTCTCAATCGGCCTCCGTTTCTAGATCGGTCTCCTTTTCTCCATCGGTCTCCGTTTCCAAATCGGCCTCCGTTTCTCCATCGGCCACCGTTTCTAGATCGGCCTCCTTTTCTCTATCGGTCTCCGTTTTCAGATCAGCTTCCGTTTCTCCATGAGTTTTTTTTCAGATCCGTTTCCAGATCGGCCTCTTTTTCTCCATCGGCCTCCGTTTCCAGTTCGGCTTCCGTTTCTTCATCGGCCTCGGTTTCCATATCGGTCTCCGTTTCTCTATCAGGCTCCGTCTTCAGATCGGCCTCCGTTTCTCTATCGGCTTCCGTTTCCAGATCGACCTCCGTTTCCAGGTCGGCCTCCGTTTCCAGACCGGCCGCCGTTTCTCCATCGGCCTGCGTTTCCAGATCGGCTTCGTTTCTCCATCGGCCTCCATTTCCAGATCGGCCTGGGTTACTCCATCGGCCCCCGTTTCCAGATCGGCTTCGTTTCTCCATCGGCCTCCATTTCCAGATCGGCCTGGGTTTCTCCATCGGCCCCCGTTTCCAGATCGGCTTCCGTTTCTCCATCGCTTTCCGTTTCCAGATCGGCTTCCGTTTCTCCATGAGCTTGTTTTTTAAGATCGGCCTCAGTTTCTCCTTCGGCCTCCGTTTCCAGATCGGCCTCCGTTTCCTCATGAGCTTCGCTTTCCAGATCGGCCTCCGTTTCTACATCGGCCTCCTGTTCCAAATCGGTCTCCGTTTCTCCATCGGCTTCCGTTTCCAGAACGGCCTCCGTTTCTCCATCGGCCTACGTTTCCAGATCATTCTCCGTTTCCTTATCGGCCTCCGTTTCCAGATCGGCCTCCGTTTCTTTATCGGCCTCCACTTCTCTATCGACCTCCGCTTCCTGTTCGGCCTCCGTTTCACCATCGGCCTCCGTTTCTCCATCGGCCTCCGTTTCCAGATCGGCCTCCGTTTCCTGATCGGCTTCCGTTTCACCACCGGCCTTCGTTTCCAAATCGGCCTCCGTTTCTCAATGAGTTTCCTTTTCCAGATCGGCCTCCGTTACTCCATCGGCCTCCGTTTCCAGATCGGCGTCCGTTTCTCTATCGGCCTTCGTTTCAGGTCGGCTTCCGTTTCTCCATCGGCCTCCGTTTCCAGATTGGCCTCCGTTTCTCCAACGGTCTCCTTTTCCAGACCGGCCTCCGTTTCTCCATCGGCCTCCGTTTCCAGATCGGCCTTCGTTTCTCCATCGGAATCCATTTCCAAATCGGCCTCCGTTTCTCAATCGGCCTCCGTTTCCAGATCGGTCTCCGTTTCTCTATCGGGCTCCGTTTTCAGATCGGCCTCCGTTTCTCTATCGGCTTCCGTTTACAGATCGGCCTCCGTTTTTCCATCGGCCTCCGTTTCCCCATGAGCTTCCCTTTCCACATCGGTTTCCGTTTCTCCATCGGCCTCCTATTCCAAATCGGCCTCCGTTTCCAGATCGGCCTCCGTTTCTTTATCGGCCTCCGTTTACAGATCGGCCTCCGTTGCTTTATCGGCCTCCGTTTCCAGATCGGCCTCCGTTTCTCCATGAACTTCGTTTTCCAAATCAGCCTCCGTTTCTCCAACGGCCTCCGTGTCCAGATCGGCCCCCGTTTCTCCATCGGCCTCCTTTTCCAAATCGGCCTCCGTTTCTCCATCGGCCTCCGTTTCCAGATCGGCCTCCGTTTTTCCATCGGCCTCCGTTTCCAGATCGGTTTCCGTTTCTCCATCGGAATCCGTTTCCCGATCGGCCTCCGTTTCTCCATGAGCTTCTTTTTCCATATAGGCCTCCGTTCCTCCATCGGCCTCCGTTTCCAGATCGGCCTCCGCTTCTCAATCGGCCTCCGTTTCTAGAACGGTCTCCTTTTCTCCATCGGTCTCCGTTTCCAAATCGGCCTCCGTTTCTCCATCGGCCACCGTTTCTAGATCGGCCTCCTTTTCTCCATCGGTCTCCGTTTCCAGATCGGCTTCCGTTTCTCCATGAGCTTTTTTTTCAGATCCGTTTCCAGATCGGCCTCTTTTTCTCCATCGGCCTCCGTTTCCAGTTCGGCTTCCGTTTCTTCATCGGCCTCGGTTTCCAGGTCGGCCTCCGTTTCCAGACCGGCCACCGTTTCTCCATCGGCCTGCGTTTCCAGATCGGCTTCCGTTTCTCCATCGCTTTCCGTTTCCAGATCGGCTTCCGTTTTTCCATGAGCTTGTTTTTTAAGATCGGCCTCCGTTTTTCCATCGGCCTCTGTTTCCAGATCGGCCTCAGTTTCTCCATCGGCCTCCGTTTCCAGATCGGCCTCCGTTTCCTCATGAGCTTCGCTTTCCAGATCGGCCTCCGTTTCTACATCGGCCTCCTGTTCCAAATCGGTCTCCGTTTCTCCATCGGCTTCCGTTTCCAGATCGGCCTCCGTTTCTCCATCGGCCTACGTTTCCAGATCATTCTCCGTTTCTCCATCGGCCTCCGTTTCTTTATCGGCCTCCGTTTACAGATCGAATTCCGTTTCTTTATCGGACTTTGTTTACAGATCGGCCTCCGTTTCTCCATCGGCCTCCGTTTCCAGATCGGCTTCGTTTCTCCATCGTCCTCCATTTCCAGATCGGCCGCCGTTTCTCCATCGGCCTACGTTTCCAGATCGGTTTCCGTTTCTCCATCGGCCTCCGTTTCCAGATCAGCCTCCGTTTCTCCATGAGCTTCGTTTTCCAGATCGGCCTCCGTTTCTCCAACGGCCTCCGTTTCCAGATCGGCCTCCGTTTCTCCATCGGCCTCCGTTTCCAAATCGGCCTCCGTTTCTTCATCGGCCTCCGTTTCCAGATCGGCCTCCGTTTTTCCATCGGCCTCCGTTTCCAGACCGGTTTCCGTTTCTCCATCGGAATCCGTTTCCAGATCGGCCTCCGCTTCTCAACCGGCCTCCGTTTCTAGATCGGTCTCCTTTTCTCTATCGGTCTCCGTTTCCAAATCGGCCTCCGTTTCTCCATCGGTGTACGTTTCAAGATCGGCCTCCGTTTCCTTATCGGCCTCCGTTTCCAGATCGGCCTCCGTTTCTTTATCGACCTCCGTTTACAGATCGGCCTCCGTTGCTTTATCGGCCTCCGTTCCCAAATCGGCCTCCGTTTCTCCATCGGTGTACGTTTCAAGATCGGCCTCCGTTTCCTTATCGGCCTCCGTTTCCAGATCGGCCTCCGTTTCTTTATCGACCTCCGTTTACAGATCGGCCTCCGTTGCTTTATCGGCCTCCGTTTCCAGATCGGCCTCCGTTTCTCCATGAGCTTCGTTTTCCAAATCGGCCTCCGTTTCTCCAACGGCCTCCGTTTCCAAATCGGCCTCCGTTTCTCCATCGGCCTCCGTTTCCAGATCGGCCTCCGTTTTTCCATCGGCCTCCGTTTCCAGATCGGTTTCCGTTTCTCCATCGGAATCCGTTTCCCGATCGGCCTCCGTTTCTCCATGAGCTTCTTTTTCCATATAGGCCTCCGTTTCTCCATCGGCCTCCGTTTCCAGATCGGCCTCCGCTTCTCATTCGGCCTCCGTTTCTAGATCGGCCTCCTTTTCTCTATCGGTCTCCGTTTCCAGATCGGCTTCCGTTTCTCCATGAGCTTTTTTTTCAGATCCGTTTCCAGATCGGCCTCTTTTTCTCCATCGGCCTCCGTTTCCAGTTCGGCTTCCGTTTCTTCATCGGCCTCGGTTTCCAGATCGGTCTCCGTTTCTCTATCAGGCTCCGTCTTCAGATCGGCCTCCGTTTCTCTATCGGCTTCCGTTTCCAGATCGACCTCCGTTTCCAGGTCGGCCTCCGTTTCCAGACCGGCCACCGTTTCTCCATCGGCCTGCGTTTCCAGATCGGCTTTGTTTCTCCATCGGCCTCCATTTCCAGATCGGCCTGGGTTTCTCCATCGGCCTCCGTTTCCAGATCGGCTTCGTTTCTCCATCGGCCTCCGTTTCCAAATCGGCCTGGGTTTCTCCATCGGCCCCCGGTTCCAGATCGGCTTCCGTTTTTCCATCGCTTTCCGTTTCCAGATCGGCTTCCGTTTCTCCATGAGCTTGTTTTTTAAGATCGGCCTCCGTTTTTCCATCGGCCTCCGTTTCCAGATCGGCCTCAGTTTCTCCATCGGCCTCCGTTTCCATCTCGGCCTCCGTTTCTCCATCGGCCTACGTTTCCAGATCATTCTCCGTTTCCTTATCGGCCTCCGTTTCCAGATCGGCCTCCGTTTCTTTATCGGCCTCCACTTCTCTATCGACTTCCGCTTCCTGTTCGGCCTCCGTTTCACCATCGGCCTCCGTTTCCAAATCGGCCTCCGTTTCTCAATGAGCTTCCTTTTCCAGATCGGCCTCCGTTACTCCATCGGCCTCCGTTTCCAGATCGGCGTCCGTTTCTCTATCGGCCTTCGTTTCAGATCAGCTTCCGTTTCTCCATCGGCCTCCGTTTCCTTATCGGCCTCCGTTTCCAGATCGGCCTCCGTTTCCTGATCGGCTTCCGTTTCTCCATCGGCCTCCGTTTCCTTATCGGCCTCCGTTTCCAGATCGGCCTCCGTTTCCTGATCGGCTTCCGTTTTTCCATTGGCTTCCGTTTCCAGATCGGTTTTCGTTTTTCCATCGGCCTCCGTTTCCAGATCGGCCCCCGTTTCCTCATAAGCTTCCCTTTCCAGATCGGCCTCCGTTTCCAGATCGGCCTCCGTTTCCTCTTAAGCTTATCTTTCCAGATCGGCCTCCGTTTCTACATCGGATTCCTGTTCCAAATCGGCCTCCGTTTCTCCATCGGCTTCCGTTTCCAGATCGGCCTCCGTTTCTCCATCGGCCTCCGTTTCCAGATCGGCCTCCGCTTCTCAATCGGCCTCCGTTTCTAGATCGGTCTCCCTTTCTCCATCGGCCTCCGTTTCCAAATCGGCCTCCGTTTCTCCATCGGCCACCGTTTCTAGATCGGCCTCCTTTTCTCCATCGGTCTCCGTTTCCAATTCGGCCTCCGTTTCTCTATCGGCCTCCGTTTCCAGATCGGCCTCCGTTTTTCCATGAGCTTTTTTCTCCAGATCGGCCTCCGTTTCTACATCGGCCTCCGTTTCCAGATCGGCCTCCGTTTCTCCATGAGCTTCTTTTTTCAGATCCGTTTCCAGATCGCCCTCTTTTTCTCCAACGGCCTCCGTTTCCAGTTCGGCTTCCGTTTCTTCATCGGCCTCCGTTTCCAGATCGGCCTCCTATTCTCCATCGACCTCCGTTACCAGGTCGGCCTCCGTTTTTCCATCGGCCTCCGTTTCCAGAAATCGGCCTCCGTTTCCAGAAATCGGCCTCCGTTTCTCCATCGGCCTCCGTTTCCAGTTCGGCCTCCGTTTCTCCATCGGCCTCCGTTTCTCCATCGGCCTCCGTTTGCAGATTGGCCTCCTCTTCTCTATCAGCTTCCGTTACCAGATCGGCCTCCGTTTTTCCATCGGCCTTCGTCTCCAGATCGGCCTCCGTTTTTCCATCGGCCTCCGTTTCCAGATCGGCCTCATTTTCTCCATCGGCCTCCGTTTCCAGATCGGCCTCCGTTTCCAGATCGGCCTCCGTTTCCTCATGAGCTTCCCTTTCCAGATGGGCCTCCGTTTCCAGATCGGCCTCGGTTTCTCCATGAGCTTCTCTTTTCAGATCCGTTTCCAGATCACCCTCTTTTTCTCCATCGGCCTCCGTTTCCAGTTCGGGTTCTGTTTCTTCATCGGCCTCCGTTTCCAGATCGGCTTCCTTTTCTCTATCGGCCTCCGTTACCAGATCGGCCTCCGTTTTTCCATCGGCCTCTGTTTCCAGAAATCGGCCTCCGTTTCTCCATCGGCCTCCGTTTCCAGTTCGGCCTCCGTTTCTCCATCGGCCTCCGTTTGCAGATTGGCCTCCTCTTCTCTATCGGCTTCCGTTACCAGATCGGCCTCCGTTTTTTCATCGGCCTCCGTCTCCATATCGGCCTCCGTTTATTCATAAGCTTCCCTTTCCAGATCGGCCTCCGTTTCTACATCGGCTTCCTGTTCCAAATCGGCCTCCGTTTCTCCATCGGCTTCCGTTTCCAGATCGGCCTCCGTTTCTCCATCGGCCTCCGTTTCCAGATCGGCCTCCGCTTCTCAATCGGCCTCCGTTTCTAGATCGGTCTCCCTTTCTCCATCGGCCTCCGTTTCCAAATCGGACTCCGTTTCTCCATCGGCCACCGTTTCTAGATCGGCCTCCTTTTCTCCATCGGTCTCCGTTTCCAATTCGGCCTCCGTTTCTCTATCGGCCTCCGTTTCCAGATCGGCCTCCGTTTTTCCATGAGCTTTTTTCTCCAGATCGGCCTCCGTTTCTCCATCGGCCTCCGTTTCCAGATCGGCCTCCGTTTCTCCATGAGCTTCTTTTTTCAGATCCGTTTCCAGATCGCCCTCTTTTTCTCCAACGGCCTCCGTTTCCAGTTCGGCTTCCGTTTCTTCATCGGCCTCCGTTTCCAGATCGGCCTCCTTTTCTCCATCGACCTCCGTTACCAGGTCGGCCTCCGTTTTTCCATCGGCCTCCGTTTCCAGAAATCGGCCTCCGTTTCCAGAAATCGGCCTCCGTTTCCAGAAATCGGCCTCCGTTTCTCCATCGGCCTCCGTTTCCAGTTCGGCCTCCGTTTCTCCATCGGCCTCCGTTTCTCCATCGGCCTCCGTTTGCAGATTGGCCTCCTCTTCTCTATCAGATTCCGTTACCAGATCGGCCTCCGTTTTTCCATCGGCCTTCGTCTCCAGATCGGCCTCCGTTTTTCCATCGGCCTCCGTTTCCAGATCGGCCTCATTTTCTCCATCGGCCTCCGTTTCCAGATCGGCCTCCGTTTCCAGATCGGCCTCCGTTTCCTCATGAGCTTCCCTTTCCAGATGGGCCTCCGTTTCCAGATCGGCCTCGGTTTCTCCATGAGCTTCTCTTTTTAGATCCGTTTCCAGATCACCCTCTTTTTCTCCATCGGCCTCCGTTTCCAGTTCGGGTTCCGTTTCTTCATCGGCCTCCGTTTCCAGATCGGCTTCCTTTTCTCTATCGGCCTCCGTTACCAGATCGGCCTCCGTTTTTCCATCGGCCTCTGTTTCCAGAAATCGGCCTCCGTTTCTCCATCGGCCTCCGTCTCCAGTTCGGCCTCCGTTTCTCCATCGGCCTCCGTTTGCAGATTGGCCTCCTCTTCTCTATCGGCTTCCGTTACCAGATCGGCCTCCGTTTTTTCATCGGCCTCCGTCTCCAGATCGGCCTACGTTTCTCCATCGGCCTCCGTTTTCAGATCGGCTTCCGTTTTTCCATTGGCCTCCGTTTCCAGATCGGTTTTAGTTTCTTTATCGGCCTCCGTTTACAGATCGGCCTCCGTTTCTTTATCGGCCTCCGTTTACAGATCGGCCTCCGTTTTTCCATCGGCCTCCGTTTCCCCATGAGCTTCCCTTTCCACATCGGTTTCCTTTTCTCCATCGGCCTCCTATTCCAAATCGGCCTCCGTTTCTCCATCGGCCTACGTTTCCAGAACGATCTCCGTTTCTCCATCGGTGTACGTTTCCAGATCGGCCTCCGTTTCCTTATTGGCCTCCGTTTCCAGATCGGCCTCCGTTTCTTTATCGGCCTCCGTTTACAGATCGGCCTCCGTTGCTTTATCGGCCTCCGTTTCCAGATCGGCCTCCGTTTCTCCATGAGCTTCGTTTTCCAAATCGGCCTCCGTTTCTCCAACGGCCTCCGTTTCCAGATCGGCCTCCGTTTCTCCATCGGCCTCCGTTTCCATATCGGTCTCCGTTTCTTTATCGGCCTCCGTTTCTTTATCGGCCTCCGTTTCCAGGTCGGCCTCCGTTTTTCCATCGGCCTCCGTTTCCAGATCGGTTTCCGTTTCTCCATCGGAATCCGTTTCCCGATCGGCCTCCGTTACTCCATGAGCTTCTTTTTCCATATAGGCCTCCGTTTCTCCATCGGCCTCCGTTTCCAGATCGGCCTCCGCTTCTCATTCGGCCTCCGTTTCTAGATCGTCCTCCTTTTCTCTATCGGTCTCCGTTTCCAGATCGGCTTTGGTTTCTCCATGAGCTTTTTTTTCAGATCCGTTTAGAGATCGGCCTCTTTTTCTCCATCGGCCTCCGTTTCCAGTTCGGCTTCCGTTTCTTCATCGGCCTCGGTTTCCAGATCGGTCTCCGTTTCTCTATCAGGCTCCGTCTTCAGATCGGCCTCCGTTCCTCTATCGGCTTCCGTTTCCAGATCGACCTCCGTTTCCAGGTCGGCCTCCGTTTCCAGACCGGCCACCGTTTCTCCATGGGCCTGCGTTTCCAGATCGGCTTTGTTTCTCCATCGGCCTCCATTTCCAGATCGGCCTGGGTTTCTCCATCGGCCTCCGTTTCCAGATCGGCTTCGTTTCTCCATTGGCCTCCGTTTCCAAATCGGCCTGGGTTTCTCCATCGGCCCCCGTTTCCAAATCGGCTTCCGTTTCTCCATCGCTTTCCGTTTCCAGATCGGCTTCCGTTTCTCCATGAGCTTGTTTTTTAAGATCGGCCTCCGTTTTTCCATCGGCCTCCGTTTCCAGATAGGCCTCAGTTTCTCCATCGGCCTCCGTTTCCGGATCGGCCTCCGTTTCTCCATCGGCCTACGTTTCCAGATCATTCTCCGTTTCCTTATCGGCCTCCGTTTCCAGATCGGCCTCCGTTTCTTTATCGGCCTCCACTTCTCTATCGACCTCCGCTTCCTGTTCGGCCTCCGTTTCACCATCGGCCTCCGTTTCCAAATCGGCCTCCGTTTCTCAACGAGCTTCCTTTTCCAGATCGGCCTCCGTTACTCCATCGGCCTCCGTTTCCAGATCGGCGTCCGTTTCTCTATCGGCCTTCGTTTCAGATCAGCTTCCGTTTCTCCATCGGCCTCCGTTTCCTTATCGGCCTCCGTTTCCAGATCGGCCTCCGTTTCCTGATCGGCTTCCGTTTCACCATCGGCCTTCGTTTCCAAATCGGCCTCCGTTTCTCAATGAGCTTCCTTTTCCAGATCGGCCTCCGTTACTCCATCGGCCTCCTTTTCCAGATCGGCGTCCGTTTCTCTATCGGCCTTCGTTTCAGATGAGCTTCCGTTTCTCCATCGGCCTCCGTTTCCAGATTGGCCTCCGTTTCTCCATTGGCCTCCTTTTCCAGACCGGCCTCCGTTTCTCCATCGGCCTCCGTTTCCAGATCGGCCTTCGTTTCTCCATCGGAATCCATTTCCAGATCGGCCTCCGTTTCTCAATCGGCCTCCGTTTCCAGATCGGTCTCCGTTTCTCTATCGGGCTCCGTTTTCAGATCGGCCTCCGTTTCTCTATCGGCTTCCGTTTCCAGATCGACCTCCGTTTCCAGACTGGCCTCCGTTTCTCCATCGGCCTCCGTTTCCAGATCGGCTTTGTTTCTCCATTGGCCTTCACTTCCACATCGGCCTCCGTTTTTCCATCGGCCTCCGTTTCCAGATCGGCCTCCGTTTCTTTATCGGCCTCCGTTTACAGATCGGCCTCCGTTTTTCCATCGGCCTCCGTTTCCCCATGAGCTTCCCTTTCCACATCGGTTTCCGTTTCTCCATCGGCCTCCTATTCCAAATTGGCCTCCGTTTCTCCATCGGCCTACGTTTCCAGATCGATCTCCGTTTCTCCATCGGTGTACGTTTCCAGATCGGCCTCCGTTTCCTTATCGGCCTCCGTTTCCAGATCGGCCTCCGTTTCTTTATCGGCCTCCGTTTACAGATCGGCCTCCGTTGCTTTATCGGCCTCCGTTTCCAGAGCGGCCACCGTTTCTCCATGAGCTTCGTTTTCCAAATCGGCCTCCGTTTCTCCAACGGCCTCCGTTTCCAAATCGGCCTCCGTTTCTCCATCGGCCTCCGTTTCCAAATCGGCCTCCGTTTCTCCATCGGCCTCCGTTTCCAGATCGGCCTCCGTTTTTCCATCGGCCTCCGTTTCCAGATCGGTTTCCGTTTCTCCATCGGAATCCGTTTCCCGATCGGCCTCCGTTTCTCTATGAGCTTCTTTTTCCATATAGGCCTCCGTTTCTCCATCGGCCTCCGTTTCCAGATCGGCCTCCGCTTCTCAATCGGCCTCCGTTTCTAGATCGGTCTCCTTTTCTGCATCGGTCTCCGTTTCCAAATCGGCCTCAGTTTCTCCATCGGCCACCGTTTCTAGATCGGCCTCCTTTTCTCCATCGGTCTCCGTTTCCAGATCGGCATCCGTTTCTCCATGAGCTTTTTTTTTCAGATCCGTTTCCAGATCGGCCTCCGCTTCTCAATCGGCCTCCATTTCTAGATCGGTCTCCTTTTCTGCATCGGTCTCCGTTTCCAAATTGGCCTCAGTTTCTCCATCGGCCACCGTTTCTAGATCGGCCTCCGTTTCTCCATCGGCCTCCGTTTACAGATCGGCCTCCGTTTTTCCATCGGCCTCCGTTTCCCCAAGAGCTTCCCTTTCCACATTGGTTTCCGTTTCTCTATCGGCCTCCTATTCCAAATCGGCCTCCGTTTCTCCATCGGCCTACGTTTCCAGATCGATCTCCGTTTCTCCATCGGTGTACGTTTCCAGATCGGCCTCCGTTTCCTTATCGGCCTCCGTTTCCAGATCGGCCTCCGTTGCTTTATCGGCCTCCGTTTACAGATCGGCCTCCGTTGCTTTATCGGCCTCCGTTTCCAGATCGGCCTCCGTTTCTCCATGAGCTTCGTTTTCCAAATCGGCCTCCGTTTCTCCAACGGCCTCCGTTTCCAGATCGGCCTCCGTTTCTCCATCGGCCTCCGTTTCCAAATCGGCCTCCGTTTCTCCATCGGCCTCCGTTTCCAGATCGGCCTCCGTTCTTCCATCGGCCTCCGTTTCCAGATCGGTTTCCGTTTCTCCATCGGAATCCGTTTCCCGATCGGCCTCCGTTTCTCCATGAGCTTCTTTTTCCATATAGGCCTCCGTTTCTCCATCGGCCTCCGTTTCCAGATCGGCCTCCGCTTCTCAATCGGCCTCCGTTTCTAGATCGGTCTCCTTTTCTCCATCGGTCTCCGTTTCCAAATCGGCCTCCGTTTCTCCATCGGCCACCGTTTCTAGATCGGCCTCCTTTTCTCTATCGGTCTCCGTTTTCAGATCAGCTTCCGTTTCTCCATGAGCTTTTTTTTCAGATCCGTTTCCAGATCGGCCTCTTTTTCTCCATCGGCCTCCGTTTCCAGTTCGGCTTCCGTTTCTTCATCGGCCTCGGTTTCCATATCGGTCTCCGTTTCTCTATCAGGCTCCGTCTTCAGATCGGCCTCCGTTTCTCTATCGGCTTCCGTTTCCAGATCGACCTCCGTTTCCAGGTCGGCCTCCGTTTCCAGACCGGCCGCCGTTTCTCCATCGGCCTGCGTTTCCAGATCGGCTTCGTTTCTCCATCGGCCTCCATTTCCAGATCGGCCTGGGTTACTCCATCGGCCCCCGTTTCCAGATCGGCTTCGTTTCTCCATCGGCCTCCATTTCCAGATCGGCCTGGGTTTCTCCATCGGCCCCCGTTTCCAGATCGGCTTCCGTTTCTCCATCGCTTTCCGTTTCCAGATCGGCTTCCGTTTCTCCATGAGCTTGTTTTTTAAGATCGGCCTCAGTTTCTCCTTCGGCCTCCGTTTCCAGATCGGCCTCCGTTTCCTCATGAGCTTCGCTTTCCAGATCGGCCTCCGTTTCTACATCGGCCTCCTGTTCCAAATCGGTCTCCGTTTCTCCATCGGCTTCCGTTTCCAGAACGGCCTCCGTTTCTCCATCGGCCTACGTTTCCAGATCATTCTCCGTTTCCTTATCGGCCTCCGTTTCCAGATCGGCCTCCGTTTCTTTATCGGCCTCCACTTCTCTATCGACCTCCGCTTCCTGTTCGGCCTCCGTTTCACCATCGGCCTCCGTTTCTCCATCGGCCTCCGTTTCCAGATCGGCCTCCGTTTCCTGATCGGCTTCCGTTTCACCATCGGCCTTCGTTTCCAAATCGGCCTCCGTTTCTCAATGAGTTTCCTTTTCCAGATCGGCCTCCGTTACTCCATCGGCCTCCGTTTCCAGATCGGCGTCCGTTTCTCTATCGGCCTTAGTTTCAGGTCGGCTTCCGTTTCTCCATCGGCCTCCGTTTCCAGATTGGCCTCCGTTTCTCCAACGGTCTCCTTTTCCAGACCGGCCTCCGTTTCTCCATCGGCCTCCGTTTCCAGATCGGCCTTCGTTTCTCCATCGGAATCCATTTCCAGATCGGCCTCCGTTTCTCAATCGGCCTCCGTTTCCAGATCGGTCTCCGTTTCTCTATCGGGCTCCGTTTTCAGATCGGCCTCCGTTTCTCTATCGGCTTCCGTTTACAGATCGGCCTCCGTTTTTCCATCGGCCTCCGTTTCCCCATGAGCTTCCCTTTCCACATCGGTTTCCGTTTCTCCATCGGCCTCCTATTCCAAATCGGCCTCCGTTTCCAGATCGGCCTCCGTTTCTTTATCGGCCTCCGTTTACAGATCGGCCTCCGTTGCTTTATCGGCCTCCGTTTCCAGATCGGCCTCCGTTTCTCCATGAACTTCGTTTTCCAAATCAGCCTCCGTTTCTCCAACGGCCTCCGTGTCCAGATCGGCCCCCGTTTCTCCATCGGCCTCCTTTTCCAAATCGGCCTCCGTTTCTCCATCGGCCTCCGTTTCCAGATCGGCCTCCGTTTTTCCATCGGCCTCCGTTTCCAGATCGGTTTCCGTTTCTCCATCGGAATCCGTTTCCCGATCGGCCTCCGTTTCTCCATGAGCTTCTTTTTCCATATAGGCCTCCGTTCCTCCATCGGCCTCCGTTTCCCGATCGGCCTCCGTTTCTCTATGAGCTTCTTTTTCCATATAGGCCTCCGTTTCTCCATCGGCCTCCGTTTCCAGATCGGCCTCCGCTTCTCAATCGGCCTCCGTTTCTAGATCGGTCTCCTTTTCTGCATCGGTCTCCGTTTCCAAATCGGCCTCAGTTTCTCCATCGGCCACCGTTTCTAGATCGGCCTCCTTTTCTCCATCGGTCTCCGTTTCCAGATCGGCATCCGTTTCTCCATGAGCTTTTTTTTTCAGATCCGTTTCCAGATCGGCCTCCGCTTCTCAATCGGCCTCCATTTCTAGATCGGTCTCCTTTTCTGCATCGGTCTCCGTTTCCAAATTGGCCTCAGTTTCTCCATCGGCCACCGTTTCTAGATCGGCCTCCGTTTCTCCATCGGCCTCCGTTTACAGATCGGCCTCCGTTTTTCCATCGGCCTCCGTTTCCCCAAGAGCTTCCCTTTCCACATTGGTTTCCGTTTCTCTATCGGCCTCCTATTCCAAATCGGCCTCCGTTTCTCCATCGGCCTACGTTTCCAGATCGATCTCCGTTTCTCCATCGGTGTACGTTTCCAGATCGGCCTCCGTTTCCTTATCGGCCTCCGTTTCCAGATCGGCCTCCGTTGCTTTATCGGCCTCCGTTTACAGATCGGCCTCCGTTGCTTTATCGGCCTCCGTTTCCAGATCGGCCTCCGTTTCTCCATGAGCTTCGTTTTCCAAATCGGCCTCCGTTTCTCCAACGGCCTCCGTTTCCAGATCGGCCTCCGTTTCTCCATCGGCCTCCGTTTCCAAATCGGCCTCCGTTTCTCCATCGGCCTCCGTTTCCAGATCGGCCTCCGTTCTTCCATCGGCCTCCGTTTCCAGATCGGTTTCCGTTTCTCCATCGGAATCCGTTTCCCGATCGGCCTCCGTTTCTCCATGAGCTTCTTTTTCCATATAGGCCTCCGTTTCTCCATCGGCCTCCGTTTCCAGATCGGCCTCCGCTTCTCAATCGGCCTCCGTTTCTAGATCGGTCTCCTTTTCTCCATCGGTCTCCGTTTCCAAATCGGCCTCCGTTTCTCCATCGGCCACCGTTTCTAGATCGGCCTCCTTTTCTCTATCGGTCTCCGTTTTCAGATCAGCTTCCGTTTCTCCATGAGCTTTTTTTTCAGATCCGTTTCCAGATCGGCCTCTTTTTCTCCATCGGCCTCCGTTTCCAGTTCGGCTTCCGTTTCTTCATCGGCCTCGGTTTCCATATCGGTCTCCGTTTCTCTATCAGGCTCCGTCTTCAGATCGGCCTCCGTTTCTCTATCGGCTTCCGTTTCCAGATCGACCTCCGTTTCCAGGTCGGCCTCCGTTTCCAGACCGGCCGCCGTTTCTCCATCGGCCTGCGTTTCCAGATCGGCTTCGTTTCTCCATCGGCCTCCATTTCCAGATCGGCCTGGGTTACTCCATCGGCCCCCGTTTCCAGATCGGCTTCGTTTCTCCATCGGCCTCCATTTCCAGATCGGCCTGGGTTTCTCCATCGGCCCCCGTTTCCAGATCGGCTTCCGTTTCTCCATCGCTTTCCGTTTCCAGATCGGCTTCCGTTTCTCCATGAGCTTGTTTTTTAAGATCGGCCTCAGTTTCTCCTTCGGCCTCCGTTTCCAGATCGGCCTCCGTTTCCTCATGAGCTTCGCTTTCCAGATCGGCCTCCGTTTCTACATCGGCCTCCTGTTCCAAATCGGTCTCCGTTTCTCCATCGGCTTCCGTTTCCAGAACGGCCTCCGTTTCTCCATCGGCCTACGTTTCCAGATCATTCTCCGTTTCCTTATCGGCCTCCGTTTCCAGATCGGCCTCCGTTTCTTTATCGGCCTCCACTTCTCTATCGACCTCCGCTTCCTGTTCGGCCTCCGTTTCACCATCGGCCTCCGTTTCTCCATCGGCCTCCGTTTCCAGATCGGCCTCCGTTTCCTGATCGGCTTCCGTTTCACCATCGGCCTTCGTTTCCAAATCGGCCTCCGTTTCTCAATGAGTTTCCTTTTCCAGATCGGCCTCCGTTACTCCATCGGCCTCCGTTTCCAGATCGGCGTCCGTTTCTCTATCGGCCTTAGTTTCAGGTCGGCTTCCGTTTCTCCATCGGCCTCCGTTTCCAGATTGGCCTCCGTTTCTCCAACGGTCTCCTTTTCCAGACCGGCCTCCGTTTCTCCATCGGCCTCCGTTTCCAGATCGGCCTTCGTTTCTCCATCGGAATCCATTTCCAGATCGGCCTCCGTTTCTCAATCGGCCTCCGTTTCCAGATCGGTCTCCGTTTCTCTATCGGGCTCCGTTTTCAGATCGGCCTCCGTTTCTCTATCGGCTTCCGTTTACAGATCGGCCTCCGTTTTTCCATCGGCCTCCGTTTCCCCATGAGCTTCCCTTTCCACATCGGTTTCCGTTTCTCCATCGGCCTCCTATTCCAAATCGGCCTCCGTTTCCAGATCGGCCTCCGTTTCTTTATCGGCCTCCGTTTACAGATCGGCCTCCGTTGCTTTATCGGCCTCCGTTTCCAGATCGGCCTCCGTTTCTCCATGAACTTCGTTTTCCAAATCAGCCTCCGTTTCTCCAACGGCCTCCGTGTCCAGATCGGCCCCCGTTTCTCCATCGGCCTCCTTTTCCAAATCGGCCTCCGTTTCTCCATCGGCCTCCGTTTCCAGATCGGCCTCCGTTTTTCCATCGGCCTCCGTTTCCAGATCGGTTTCCGTTTCTCCATCGGAATCCGTTTCCCGATCGGCCTCCGTTTCTCCATGAGCTTCTTTTTCCATATAGGCCTCCGTTCCTCCATCGGCCTCCGTTTCCAGATCGGCCTCCGCTTCTCAATCGGCCTCCGTTTCTAGAACGGTCTCCTTTTCTCCATCGGTCTCCGTTTCCAAATCGGCCTCCGTTTCTCCATCGGCCACCGTTTCTAGATCGGCCTCCTTTTCTCCATCGGTCTCCGTTTCCAGATCGGCTTCCGTTTCTCCATGAGCTTTTTTTTCAGATCCGTTTCCAGATCGGCCTCTTTTTCTCCATCGGCCTCCGTTTCCAGTTCGGCTTCCGTTTCTTCATCGGCCTCGGTTTCCAGGTCGGCCTCCGTTTCCAGACCGGCCACCGTTTCTCCATCGGCCTGCGTTTCCAGATCGGCTTCCGTTTCTCCATCGCTTTCCGTTTCCAGATCGGCTTCCGTTTTTCCATGAGCTTGTTTTTTAAGATCGGCCTCCGTTTTTCCATCGGCCTCTGTTTCCAGATCGGCCTCAGTTTCTCCATCGGCCTCCGTTTCCAGATCGGCCTCCGTTTCCTCATGAGCTTCGCTTTCCAGATCGGCCTCCGTTTCTACATCGGCCTCCTGTTCCAAATCGGTCTCCGTTTCTCCATCGGCTTCCGTTTCCAGATCGGCCTCCGTTTCTCCATCGGCCTACGTTTCCAGATCATTCTCCGTTTCTCCATCGGCCTCCGTTTCTTTATCGGCCTCCGTTTACAGATCGAATTCCGTTTCTTTATCGGACTTTGTTTACAGATCGGCCTCCGTTTCTCCATCGGCCTCCGTTTCCAGATCGGCTTCGTTTCTCCATCGTCCTCCATTTCCAGATCGGCCGCCGTTTCTCCATCGGCCTACGTTTCCAGATCGGTTTCCGTTTCTCCATCGGTCTATGTTTCCAGATCGGCCTCCGTCTCCTTATCGGCCTCCGTTTCCAGATCGGCCTCCATTTCTTTATCGGCCTCCGTTTCCAGATCAGCCTCCGTTTCTCCATGAGCTTCGTTTTCCAGATCGGCCTCCGTTTCTCCAACGGCCTCCGTTTCCAGATCGGCCTCCGTTTCTCCATCGGCCTCCGTTTCCAAATCGGCCTCCGTTTCTTCATCGGCCTCCGTTTCCAGATCGGCCTCCGTTTTTCCATCGGCCTCCGTTTCCAGACCGGTTTCCGTTTCTCCATCGGAATCCGTTTCCAGATCGGCCTCCGCTTCTCAACCGGCCTCCGTTTCTAGATCGGTCTCCTTTTCTCTATCGGTCTCCGTTTCCAAATCGGCCTCCGTTTCTCCATCGGTGTACGTTTCAAGATCGGCCTCCGTTTCCTTATCGGCCTCCGTTTCCAGATCGGCCTCCGTTTCTTTATCGACCTCCGTTTACAGATCGGCCTCCGTTGCTTTATCGGCCTCCGTTCCCAAATCGGCCTCCGTTTCTCCATCGGTGTACGTTTCAAGATCGGCCTCCGTTTCCTTATCGGCCTCCGTTTCCAGATCGGCCTCCGTTTCTTTATCGACCTCCGTTTACAGATCGGCCTCCGTTGCTTTATCGGCCTCCGTTTCCAGATCGGCCTCCGTTTCTCCATGAGCTTCGTTTTCCAAATCGGCCTCCGTTTCTCCAACGGCCTCCGTTTCCAAATCGGCCTCCGTTTCTCCATCGGCCTCCGTTTCCAGATCGGCCTCCGTTTTTCCATCGGCCTCCGTTTCCAGATCGGTTTCCGTTTCTCCATCGGAATCCGTTTCCCGATCGGCCTCCGTTTCTCCATGAGCTTCTTTTTCCATATAGGCCTCCGTTTCTCCATCGGCCTCCGTTTCCAGATCGGCCTCCGCTTCTCATTCGGCCTCCGTTTCTAGATCGGCCTAGTTTTCTCTATCGGTCTCCGTTTCCAGATCGGCTTCCGTTTCTCCATGAGCTTTTTTTTCAGATCCGTTTCCAGCTCGGCCTCTTTTTCTCCATCGGCCTCCGTTTCCAGTTCGGCTTCCGTTTCTTCATCGGCCTCGGTTTCCAGATCGGTCTCCGTTTCTCTATCAGGCTCCGTCTTCAGATCGGCCTCCGTTTCTCTATCGGCTTCCGTTTCCAGATCGACCTCCGTTTCCAGGTCGGCCTCCGTTTCCAGACCGGCCACCGTTTCTCCATCGGCCTGCGTTTCCAGATCGGCTTTGTTTCTCCATCGGCCTCCATTTCCAGATCGGCCTGGGTTTCTCCATCGGCCTCCGTTTCCAGATCGGCTTCGTTTCTCCATCGGCCTCCGTTTCCAAATCGGCCTGGGTTTCTCCATCGGCCCCCGGTTCCAGATCGGCTTCCGTTTTTCCATCGCTTTCCGTTTCCAGATCGGCTTCCGTTTCTCCATGAGCTTGTTTTTTAAGATCGGCCTCCGTTTTTCCATCGGCCTCCGTTTCCAGATCGGCCTCAGTTTCTCCATCGGCCTCCGTTTCCATCTCGGCCTCCGTTTCTCCATCGGCCTACGTTTCCAGATCATTCTCCGTTTCCTTATCGGCCTCCGTTTCCAGATCGGCCTCCGTTTCTTTATCGGCCTCCACTTCTCTATCGACTTCCGCTTCCTGTTCGGCCTCCGTTTCACCATCGGCCTCCGTTTCCAAATCGGCCTCCGTTTCTCAATGAGCTTCCTTTTCCAGATCGGCCTCCGTTACTCCATCGGCCTCCGTTTCCAGATCGGCGTCCGTTTCTCTATCGGCCTTCGTTTCAGATCAGCTTCCGTTTCTCCATCGGCCTCCGTTTCCTTATCGGCCTCCGTTTCCAGATCGGCCTCCGTTTCCTGATCGGCTTCCGTTTCTCCATCGGCCTCCGTTTCCTTATCGGCCTCCGTTTCCAGATCGGCCTCCGTTTCCTGATCGGCTTCCGTTTTTCCATTGGCTTCCGTTTCCAGATCGGTTTTCGTTTTTCCATCGGCCTCCGTTTCCAGATCGGCCCCCGTTTCCTCATAAGCTTCCCTTTCCAGATCGGCCTCCGTTTCCAGATCGGCCTCCGTTTCCTCTTAAGCTTATCTTTCCAGATCGGCCTCCGTTTCTACATCGGCTTCCTGTTCCAAATCGGCCTCCGTTTCTCCATCGGCTTCCGTTTCCAAATCGGCCTCCGTTTCTCCATCGGCCTCCGTTTCCAGATCGGCCTCCGCTTCTCAATCGGCCTCCGTTTCTAGATCGGTCTCCCTTTCTCCATCGGCCTCCGTTTCCAAATCGGCCTCCGTTTCTCCATCGGCCACCGTTTCTAGATCGGCCTCCTTTTCTCCATCGGTCTCCGTTTCCAATTCGGCCTCCGTTTCTCTATCGGCCTCCGTTTCCAGATCGGCCTCCGTTTTTCCATGAGCTTTTTTCTCCAGATCGGCCTCCGTTTCTACATCGGCCTCCGTTTCCAGATCGGCCTCCGTTTCTCCATGAGCTTCTTTTTTCAGATCCGTTTCCAGATCGCCCTCTTTTTCTCCAACGGCCTCCGTTTCCAGTTCGGCTTCCGTTTCTTCATCGGCCTCCGTTTCCAGATCGGCCTCCTATTCTCCATCGACCTCCGTTACCAGGTCGGCCTCCGTTTTTCCATCGGCCTCCGTTTCCAGAAATCGGCCTCCGTTTCCAGAAATCGGCCTCCGTTTCTCCATCGGCCTCCGTTTCCAGTTCGGCCTCCGTTTCTCCATCGGCCTCCGTTTCTCCATCGGCCTCCGTTTGCAGATTGGCCTCCTCTTCTCTATCAGCTTCCGTTACCAGATCGGCCTCCGTTTTTCCATCGGCCTTCGTCTCCAGATCGGCCTCCGTTTTTCCATCGGCCTCCGTTTCCAGATCGGCCTCATTTTCTCCATCGGCCTCCGTTTCCAGATCGGCCTCCGTTTCCAGATCGGCCTCGGTTTCTCCATGAGCTTCTCTTTTCAGATCCGTTTCCAGATCACCCTCTTTTTCTCCATCGGCCTCCGTTTCCAGTTCGGGTTCTGTTTCTTCATCGGCCTCCGTTTCCAGATCGGCTTCCTTTTCTCTATCGGCCTCCGTTACCAGATCGGCCTCCGTTTTTCCATCGGCCTCTGTTTCCAGAAATCGGCCTCCGTTTCTCCATCGGCCTCCGTTTCCAGTTCGGCCTCCGTTTCTCCATCGGCCTCCGTTTGCAGATTGGCCTCCTCTTCTCTATCGGCTTCCGTTACCAGATCGGCCTCCGTTTTTTCATCGGCCTCCGTCTCCATATCGGCCTCCGTTTATTCATAAGCTTCCCTTTCCAGATCGGCCTCCGTTTCTACATCGGCTTCCTGTTCCAAATCGGCCTCCGTTTCTCCATCGGCTTCCGTTTCCAGATCGGCCTCCGTTTCTCCATCGGCCTCCGTTTCCAGATCGGCCTCGGCTTCTCAATCGGCCTCCGTTTCTAGATCGGTCTCCCTTTCTCCATCGGCCTCCGTTTCCAAATCGGCCTCCGTTTCTCCATCGGCCACCGTTTCTAGATCGGCCTCCTTTTCTCCATCGGTCTCCGTTTCCAATTCGGCCTCCGTTTCTCTATCGGCCTCCGTTTCCAGATCGGCCTCCGTTTTTCCATGAGCTTTTTTCTCCAGATCGGCCTCCGTTTCTCCATCGGCCTCCGTTTCCAGATCGGCCTCCGTTTCTCCATGAGCTTCTTTTTTCAGATCCGTTTCCAGATCGCCCTCTTTTTCTCCAACGGCCTCCGTTTCCAGTTCGGCTTCCGTTTCTTCATCGGCCTCCGTTTCCAGATCGGCCTCCTTTTCTCCATCGACCTCCGTTACCAGGTCGGCCTCCGTTTTTCCATCGGCCTCCGTTTCCAGAAATCGGCCTCCGTTTCCAGAAATCGGCCTCCGTTTCCAGAAATCGGCCTCCGTTTCTCCATCGGCCTCCGTTTCCAGTTCGGCCTCCGTTTCTCCATCGGCCTCCGTTTCTCCATCGGCCTCCGTTTGCAGATTGGCCTCCTCTTCTCTATCTGCTTCCGTTACTAGATCGGCCTCCGTTTTTCCATCGGCCTTCGTCTCCAGATCGGCCTCCGTTTTTCCATCGGCCTCCGTTTCCAGATCGGCCTCATTTTCTCCATCGGCCTCCGTTTCCAGATCGGCCTCCGTTTCCAGATCGGCCTCCGTTTCCTCATGAGCTTCCCTTTCCAGATGGGCCTCCGTTTCCAGATCGGCCTCGGTTTCTCCATGAGCTTCTCTTTTTAGATCCGTTTCCAGATCACCCTCTTTTTCTCCATCGGCCTCCGTTTCCAGTTCGGGTTCCGTTTCTTCATCGGCCTCCGTTTCCAGATCGGCTTCCTTTTCTCTATCGGCCTCCGTTACCAGATCGGCCTCCGTTTTTCCATCGGCCTCTGTTTCCAGAAATCGGCCTCCGTTTCTCCATCGGCCTCCGTCTCCAGTTCGGCCTCCGTTTCTCCATCGGCCTCCGTTTGCAGATTGGCCTCCTCTTCTCTATCGGCTTCCGTTACCAGATCGGCCTCCGTTTTTTCATCGGCCTCCGTCTCCAGATCGGCCTACGTTTCTCCATCGGCCTCCGTTTCCAGATCGGCTTCCGTTTTTCCATTGGCCTCCGTTTCCAGATCGGTTTTAGTTTCTTTATCGGCCTCCGTTTACAGATCGGCCTCCGTTTCTTTATCGGCCTCCGTTTACAGATCGGCCTCCGTTTTTCCATCGGCCTCCGTTTCCCCATGAGCTTCCCTTTCCACATCGGTTTCCTTTTCTCCATCGGCCTCCTATTCCAAATCGGCCTCCGTTTCTCCATCGGCCTACGTTTCCAGAACGATCTCCGTTTCTCCATCGGTGTACGTTTCCAGATCGGCCTCCGTTTCCTTATTGGCCTCCGTTTCCAGATCGGCCTCCGTTTCTTTATCGGCCTCCGTTTACAGATCGGCCTCCGTTGCTTTATCGGCCTCCGTTTCCAGATCGGCCTCCGTTTCTCCATGAGCTTCGTTTTCCAAATCGGCCTCCGTTTCTCCAACGGCCTCCGTTTCCAGATCGGCCTCCGTTTCTCCATCGGCCTCCGTTTCCATATCGGCCTCCGTTTCTTTATCGGCCTCCGTTTCTTTATCGGCCTCCGTTTCCAGGTCGGCCTCCGTTTTTCCATCGGCCTCCGTTTCCAGATCGGTTTCCGTTTCTCCATCGGAATCCGTTTCCCGATCGGCCTCCGTTACTCCATGAGCTTCTTTTTCCATATAGGCCTCCGTTTCTCCATCGGCCTCCGTTTCCAGATCGGCCTCCGCTTCTCATTCGGCCTCCGTTTCTAGATCGTCCTCCTTTTCTCTATCGGTCTCCGTTTCCAGATCGGCTTCCGTTTCTCCATGAGCTTTTTTTTCAGATCCGTTTCCAGATCGGCCTCTTTTTCTCCATCGGCCTCCGTTTCCAGTTCGGCTTCCGTTTCTTCATCGGCCTCGGTTTCCAGATCGGTCTCCGTTTCTCTATCAGGCTCCGTCTTCAGATCGGCCTCCGTTCCTCTATCGGCTTCCGTTTCCAGATCGACCTCCGTTTCCAGGTCGGCCTCCGTTTCCAGACCGGCCACCGTTTCTCCATGGGCCTGCGTTTCCAGATCGGCTTTGTTTCTCCATCGGCCTCCATTTCCAGATCGGCCTGGGTTTCTCCATCGGCCTCCGTTTCCAGATCGGCTTCGTTTCTCCATTGGCCTCCGTTTCCAAATCGGCCTGGGTTTCTCCATCGGCCCCCGTTTCCAAATCGGCTTCCGTTTCTCCATCGCTTTCCGTTTCCAGATCGGCTTCCGTTTCTCCATGAGCTTGTTTTTTAAGATCGGCCTCCGTTTTTCCATCGGCCTCCGTTTCCAGATAGGCCTCAGTTTCTCCATCGGCCTCCGTTTCCGGATCGGCCTCCGTTTCTCCATCGGCCTACGTTTCCAGATCATTCTCCGTTTCCTTATCGGCCTCCGTTTCCAGATCGGCCTCCGTTTCTTTATCGGCCTCCACTTCTCTATCGACCTCCGCTTCCTGTTCGGCCTCCGTTTCACCATCGGCCTCCGTTTCCAAATCGGCCTCCGTTTCTCAACGAGCTTCCTTTTCCAGATCGGCCTCCGTTACTCCATCGGCCTCCGTTTCCAGATCGGCGTCCGTTTCTCTATCGGCCTTTGTTTCAGATCAGCTTCCGTTTCTCCATCGGCCTCCGTTTCCTTATCGGCCTCCGTTTCCAGATCGGCCTCCGTTTCCTGATCGGCTTCCGTTTCACCATCGGCCTTCGTTTCCAAATCGGCCTCCGTTTCTCAATGAGCTTCCTTTTCCAGATCGGCCTCCGTTACTCCATCGGCCTCCTTTTCCAGATCGGCGTCCGTTTCTCTATCGGCCTTCGTTTCAGATGAGCTTCCGTTTCTCCATCGGCCTCCGTTTCCAGATTGGCCTCCGTTTCTCCATTGGCCTCCTTTTCCAGACCGGCCTCCGTTTCTCCATCGGCCTCCGTTTCCAGATCGGCCTTCGTTTCTCCATCGGAATCCATTTCCAGATCGGCCTCCGTTTCTCAATCGGCCTCCGTTTCCAGATCGGTCTCCGTTTCTCTATCGGGCTCCGTTTTCAGATCGGCCTCCGTTTCTCTATCGGCTTCCGTTTCCAGATCGACCTCCGTTTCCAGACTGGCCTCCGTTTCTCCATCGGCCTCCGTTTCCAGATCGACTTTGTTTCTCCATTGGCCTTCACTTCCACATCGGCCTCCGTTTTTCCATCGGCCTCCGTTTCCAGATCGGCCTCCGTTTCTTTATCGGCCTCCGTTTACAGATCGGCCTCCGTTTTTCCATCGGCCTCCGTTTCCCCATGAGCTTCCCTTTCCACATCGGTTTCCGTTTCTCCATCGGCCTCCTATTCCAGATTGGCCTCCGTTTCTCCATCGGCCTACGTTTCCCGATCGATCTCCGTTTCTCCATCGGTGTACGTTTCCAGATCGGCCTCCGTTTCCTTATCGGCCTCCGTTTCCAGATCGGCCTCCGTTTCTTTATCGGCCTCCGTTTACAGATCGGCCTCCGTTGCTTTATCGGCCTCCGTTTCCAGAGCGGCCACCGTTTCTCCATGAGCTTCGTTTTCCAAATCGGCCTCCGTTTCTCCAACGGCCTCCGTTTCCAAATCGGCCTCCGTTTCTCCATCGGCCTCCGTTTCCAAATCGGCCTCCGTTTCTCCATCGGCCTCCGTTTCCAGATCGGCCTCCGTTTTTCCATCGGCCTCCGTTTCCAGATCGGTTTCCGTTTCTCCATCGGAATCCGTTTCCCGATCGGCCTCCGTTTCTCTATGAGCTTCTTTTTCCATATAGGCCTCCGTTTCTCCATCGGCCTCCGTTTCCAGATCGGCCTCCGCTTCTCAATCGGCCTCCGTTTCTAGATCGGTCTCCTTTTCTGCATCGGTCTCCGTTTCCAAATCGGCCTCAGTTTCTCCATCGGCCACCGTTTCTAGATCGGCCTCCTTTTCTCCATCGGTCTCCGTTTCCAGATCGGCATCCGTTTCTCCATGAGCTTTTTTTTTCAGATCCGTTTCCAGATCGGCCTCCGCTTCTCAATCGGCCTCCATTTCTAGATCGGTCTCCTTTTCTGCATCGGTCTCCGTTTCCAAATTGGCCTCAGTTTCTCCATCGGCCACCGTTTCTAGATCGGTCTCCTTTTCTGAATCGGTCTCCGTTTCCAAATCGGCCTCAGTTTCTCCATCGGCCACCGTTTCTAGATCGGTCTCCTTTTCTGCATCGGTCTCCGTTTCCAAATCGGCCTCAGTTTCTCCATCGGCCACCGTTTCTAGATCGGCCTCCTTTTCTCCATCGGCCTCCGTTTCCAGTACGGCTTCCGTTTCTTCATCGGCCTCGGTTTCCAGGTCGGCCTCCGTTTCCAGACCGCCACCGTTTCTCCATCGGCCTGCGTTTCCAGATCGGCTTTCGTTTCTCCATCGTTTTCCGTTTCCAGATCGGCTTACGTTTCTCCATGAGCTTGTTTTTAAGATCGGCCTCGGTTTTTCCATCGGCCTCCGTTCCAGATCGGCCTCGTTTCTCCATCGGCCTCCATTTCCAGATCGGCCGCCGTTTCTCCATCGGCCTACGTTTCCAGATCGGTTTCCGTTTCTCCATCGGTCTATGTTTCCAGATCGGCCTCCGTCTCCTTATCGGCCTCCGTTTCCAGATCGGCCTCCGTTTCTTTATCAGCCTCCGTTTACAGATCGGATTCCGTTTCTTTATCGGCCTCCGTTTTCAGATCAGCCTCCGTTTCTCCATGAGCTTCGTTTTCCAGATCGGCCTCCGTTTCTCCAACGGCCTCCGTTTCCAGATCGGCCTCCGTTTCTCCATCGTCCTCCGTTTCCAAATCGGCCTCCGTTTCTCCATCGGCCTCCGTTTCCAGTTCGGCTTCCGTTTCTTCATCGGCCTCCGTTTCCAGATCGGCCTCCTTTTCTCTATCGGCCTCCGTTACCAGATCGGCCTCCGTTTTTCCATCGGCCTCTGTTTCCAGAAATCGGCCTCCGTTTCTCCATCGGCCTCCGTTTCCAGTTCAGCCTCCGTTTCTCCATCGGCCTCCGTTTGCAGATTAGCCTCCTCTTCTCTATCGGCTTCCGTTACCAGATCGGCCTCCGTTTTTTCATCGGCCTCCGTCTCCAGATCGGCCTCCGTTTCTGCATCGGCCTCCGTTTCCAGATCGGCTTCCGTTTTTCCATTGGCCTCCGTTTCCAGATCGGTTTTCGTTTCTCCATCGTTCTCCGTTTCCAGATCGGCCTCCTTTTCTCCATCGGCCTCCGTTCCAGATCGGCCTCCGTTTTTCCATCGGCCTCCGTTTCCAGACCGGGTTCCGTTTCTCCATCGGAATCCGTTTTCAGATCGGCTTCCGCTTCTCAACCGGCCTCCGTTTCTAGATCGGTCTCCTTTTCTCTATCGGTCTCCGTTTCCAAATCGGCCTCCGTTTCTCCATCGGCCACCGTTTCTAGATCGGCCTCCTTTTCTCCATCGGTCTCCGTTTCCAATTCGGCCTCCGGTTCTCTATCTGCCTCCGTTTCCAGATCGGCCTCCGTTTCTCCATGAGCTTCTTTTTTCAGATCCGTTTCCAGATCGGCCTCTTTTTCTCCATCGGCCTCCGTTTTCAGATCGGTCTCCGTTTCTCTATCAGGCTCCGTCTTCAGATCGGCCTCCGTTTCTCTATCGGCTTCCGTTTCCAGATCGACCTTCGTTTCCAGACCGGCCTCCGTTTCTCCATCGGCCTCCGTTTCCAGATCGGCTTCGTTTCTCCATCGGCCTTCATTTCCAGATCGGCCTCCGTTTCTCCATCGGCTTCCGTTACCAGATCGGCCTCCGTTTCTCCATCGGCCTCCGTTTCCAGATCGGCTTCCGTTTTTCCATTGGCCTCCGTTTCCAGATCGGTTTTCGTTTCTCCATCGTTCTCCGTCTCCAGATCGGCATCCGTTTCTCCATGAACTTCCTTTTCCATATCGGCCTGGGTTTCTCAATCGGCCCCCGTTTCCAGATCGGCATCCGTTTCTCCATCGCCTTCCGTTTCCAGATCGGCTTCCGTTTCTCCATGAGCTTCCGTTTCCAGATCGGCCTCAGTTTCTCCATCGGCCTCCGTTTCCAGATCGGCCTCCGTTTCCTCATGAGCTTCCCTTTCCAGATCGGCCTCCGTTTCTACATCGGCCTCCTGTCCAAAATCGGTCTCCGTTTCCCCATCGGCTTCTATTTCCAGATCGGCCTCCGTTTCTCCATCGGCCTCCGTCTCCAGATCGGCCTCCGTTTCTCCATCGGCCTCTGTTTCCAGATCGGCTTCCGTTTTTCCATTGGCCTCCGTTTCCAGATCGGTTTTCGTTTTTCCATCGGCCTCCGTTTCCAGATTGGCCTCAGTTTCTCCATCGGCCTCCGTTTCCAGATCGGCCTCCGTTTCCAGATCGGCCTCCGTTTCTCCATCGGCCTCTCTTTCCAGATCGGCTTCCGTTTTTCCATTGGCCTCCGTTTCCAGATCGGTTTTCGTTTTTCCATCGGCCTCCGTTTCCAGATTGGCCTCAGTTTCTCCATCGGCTTCCCTTTCCAGATCGGCTCCCCGTTTCTACATCGGCTTCCTGTTCCAAATCGGCCTCCGTTTATCCATCGGCTTTCGTTTCCAGATCGGCCTCCGTTTCTCCATCGGCCTCCGTTTCCAGATCGGCCTCCGCTTCTCAATCGGCCTCCGTTTCTAGATCGGTCTCCCTTTCTCCATCGGCCTCCGTTTCCAAATCGGCCTCCGTTTCTCCATCGGCCACCGTTTCTAGATCGGCCTCCTTTTCTCCATCGGTCTCCGTTTCCAACTCGGCCTCCGTTTCTCTATCGGCCTCCGTTTCCAGATCGGCCTCCGTTTTTCCATGAGCTTCTTTCTCCAGATCGGCCTCCGTTTCTCCATCGGCCTCCGTTTCCAGATCGGCCTCCGTTTCTCCATCGGCCTCCGTTTGCAGATTGGCCTCCTCTTCTCCATCGGCCTCCGTTTCCAGATCGGCCTCCGCTTCTCAATCGGCATCCGTTTCTAGATCGGTCTCCCTTTCTCCATCGGCCTCCGTTTCCAAATCGGCCTCCGTTTCTCCATCGGCCACCGTTTCTAGATCGGCCTCCTTTTCTCCATCGGTCTCCGTTACCAGATCGGCCTCCGTTTTTCCATCGGCCTTCGTCTCCAGATCGGCCTCCGTTTTTCCATCGGCCTCCGGTTCCAGATCGGCCTCATTTTCTCCATCGGCCTCCGTTTCCAGATCGGCCTCCGTTTCCAGATCGGCCTCCGTTTCCTCATGAGCTTCCCTTTCCAGATGGGCTTCCGTTTCCAGATCGGCCTCCGTTTCTCCATGAGCTTCTTTTTTCAGATCCGTTTCCAGATCACTCTCTTTTTCTCCATCTGCCTCCGTTTCCAGTTCGGCTTCCGTTTCTTCATCGGCCTCCGTTTCCAGATCGGCCTCCTTTTCTCTATCGGCCTCCGTTACCAGATCGGCCTCCGTTTTTCCATCGGCCTCTGTTTCCAGAAATCGGCCTCCGTTTCTCCATCGGCCTCCGTTTCCACTTCAGCCTCCGTTTCTCCATCGGCCTCCGTTTGCAGATTGGCCTCCTCTTCTCTATCGGCTTCCGTTACCAGATCGGCCTCCGTTTTTTCATCGGCCTCCGTCTCCAGATCGGCCTCCGTTTCTCCATCGGCCTCCGTTTCCAGATCGGCTTCCGTTTTTCCATTGGCCTCCGTTTCCAGATCGGTTTTCGTTTCTCCATCGTTCTCCGTTTCCAGATCGGCCTCCTTTTCTCTATCGGCCTCCGTTACCAGATCGGCCTCCGTTTTTCCATCGGCCTCTGTTTCCAGAAATCGGCCTCCGTTTCTCCATCGGCCTCCGTTTCTCCATCGGCCTCCGTTTGCAGATTGGCCTCCTCTTCTCTATCGGCTTCCGTTACCAGATCGGCCTCCGTTTTTTCATCGGCCTCCGTCTCCAGATCGGCCTCCGTTTCTCCATCGGCCTCCGTTTCCAGATCGGCTTCCGTTTTTCCATTGGCCTCCGTTTCCTGATCGGCCTCCGTTTCTTTATCGGCCTCCGTTTAAAGATCAGATTCCGTTTCTCCATTAGCTTCCTTTTCCAAATCGGCTTTTGTTACTCCATCGGCCTCCTTTTCAAGATCGGCCTCCGTCTCTCCATCGGCCTCCGTTTCCAGATCGGCCTCCGTTTCTCCATCTGACTCCGTTTCCAGATCGGCCTCCGTTTTCCATCGGCCTCCGTTTCCAGATCGGCCTCCGTTTCTCTATCGGCCCCCGTTTCCAGATCGGCCTCCGTTTCTCCATCGGCCTCCGTTTCCAGATCGGCTTCCGTTACTTCATCAGCCTCCGTTTCCAGATCGGCCGCCGTTTATCAATCGGCCTTCGTTACTCCATTGGCCACCGTTTCCAGATCGGCCTCCGTTATTCAATCGGCCTCCGTTTCTCCATTGGCCTCCGTTTCCAAATCGGCCTCCGTTTCTCCATTGGCCTCCATTTCCAGATCGGCCTCCGTTTCTCCATCGCCTTTCGTTTCCAGATCGGCCTCTGTTTCACCATCGGCCTCTGATACAAATCAGCCTCCGTTTCTCCATTGGCCTCCATTTTCAGATCGGCTTCCGTTACTTCATCGGCCTCCGTTTCCAAATCGGCCTCCTTTTCCCCATTGGCCTCCATTTCCAGATCGGCCTCCGTTTCTCCACGAACTTCCTTTTCCAGATCGGCCTCCGTTACTCTATCGGCCTCCGTTTCCAGATCGGCTTCCGTTTTTCCATCGGCCTCCGTTTCCAGATCGGTCTTCGTTTCTCCATCAGCCTCCGTTTCCAGATCGGTCTCCGTCTTTCCATCGGCCTCCGCTTTTCTATCGGCCTCGGTTTCCAAATCGGCCTCCGTTTCACCATCGGCCTCCGTTTCCAGATCGGTTTCCGATACTCCATCGGCCTCCGTTTCCAGATCGGCTTCCGTTTCTCCATGAGCTTCTTTTTCCAGATCGTCCTCTGTTTCTCCATCGGCCTCCGTTTGCAGATCGGCCTCTGTTTCTTCATCCTTTTCAGTTTCCAGTTCGGCCTCCGTTTCTTCACCGTCTGCGTTTGCAGATTGGCCTCCTTTTCTCTATCGGCCTACGTTACGAAATTGGCCTCCGTTTTTCCATCGGCCTCCGTCTCCAGATCGGCCTCCGTTTCTCCATCTGCCTCCGTTTCCAGATCGGCCTCCGTTTTTCCATCGGCCTCCGTTTCCAGATCGGATTCCGTTTCTCCATCTGTCTTCGTTTCCAGATCGGCCTCCGTTTCTCCATGAGCTTCCTTTTCCAGATCGGCCTCCGTTTTTCCATCGGCCTCCGTTTCCAGATCGGATTCCGTTTCTCCATCTGTCTTCGTTTCCAGATCGGCCTCCGTTTCTCCATGAGCTTCCTTTTCCAGATCGGCCTCAGTTTCTCCATCGGCCTCCGTTTCCAGATCGGTCTCCGTTTCTCCATCGGTCTACGTTTCCAGATCGGCCTCCGTTTCCTTATCGGGCTCCGTTTCCAGATCGGCCTCCGTTTCTTTATCGGCCTCCGTTTACAGATCGGCCTCCGTTTCTCCATGAGCTTCCTTTTCCAAATCGGCTGTTGTTACTCCATTGGCCTCCGTTTCCTGATTGGCCTCCGTTGCTTTATCGGCCTCCGTTTAAAGATCAGATTCCGTTTCTCCATGAGCTTCCTTTTCCAAATCGGCTTTTGTTACTCCATCGGCCTCCGTTTCCAGGTCGGCCTCCGTCTCTCCATCGGCCTCCGTTTCGAGATCGGCCTCCGTTTCTCCATCTGCCTCCGTTTCCAGATCGGCCTCCGTTTTGAATCGGCTCCGTTTCCAGATCGGCCTCCGTTTCTCTATCGGCCTCCGTTTCCAGATCGTCCTCCGTTTCTCCATCGGCCTCCGTTTCCAGATCGGTCTCCGTTTCTCCATCGGTCTACGTTTCCAGATCGGTCTCCGTTTCCTTATCGGGCTCCGTTTCCAGATCGGCCTCCGTTTCTTTATCGGCCTCCGTTTACAGATCGGCCTTCGTTTCTCCATGAGCTTCCTTTTCCAAATCGGCTCTTGTTACTCCATCGGCCTCCGTTTCCAGATCGGCCTCCGTTTCTCCATCGGCCTCCGTTTCCAGATCGGCCTCCGTTTTCCATCGGCCTCCGTTTCCAGATCGGCCTCCGTTTCTCTATCGGCCTCCGTTTCTCCATCGGCCTCCGTTTCCAGTTCGGCCTCCGTGTTTCCATCGGCCTCCGTTTCCAAATCGGCCTCCGTTTCTCCATCGGCCTCCGTTTCCAGATCGGCCTCCGTTTCCAGATCGGCCTCCGTTTCCAGATCGGTTTCCGTTTCTCCATCGGCCTCCGTTTCCAGATCGGTCTTCGTTTCTCCATGAGCTTTCTTTTCCAGATCGGCCTCCGTTTCTCCATCGGCCTCCGTTTCCAAATCGGCCTCCGTTTCTCCAACGGCCTCCGTTTCCAGATCGGCCTCCGTTTCTCCATCGGCCCTCGTTTCCAAATCGGCCTCCGTTTCTCCATCGGCCTCCGCTTCCAGATCGGCCTCCGTTTCCAGATCGGCCTCCGTTTCCAAATCGGCCTCCGTTTCTCCAACGGCCTCCGTTTCCAGATCGGCCTCCGTTTCTCCATCGGCCCTCGTTTCCAAATCGGCCTCCGTTTCTCCATCGGCCTCCGCTTCCAGATCGGCCTCCGTTTCCAGATCGGCCTCCGTTTCCAGATCGGCTTCCGTTTCCAGATCGGTTTCCGTTTCTCCATCGGCCTCCGTTTCCAGATCGGCCTCCGTTTCTCCATCGGCCCTCGTTTCCAAATCGGCCTCCGTTTCTCCATCGGCCTCCGCTTCCAGATCGGCCTCCGTTTCCAGATCGGCCTCCGTTTCCAGATCGGCTTCCGTTTCCAGATCGGTTTCCGTTTCTCCATCGGCCTCCGTTTCCAGTTCGGCCTCCGTTTTTCCATCGGCCTCCGTTTCCAAATCGGCCTCCGTTTCTCCATCGGCCTCCGTTTCCAGATCGGCCTCCGTTTCCAGATCGGCCTCCGTTTCCAGATCGGTTTCCGTTTCTCCATCGGCCTCCGTTTCCAGATCGGTCTTCGTTTCTCCATGAGCTTTCTTTTCCAGATCGGCCTTCGTTTCTCCATCGGCCTCCGTTTCCAAATCGGCCTCCGTTTCTCCAACGGCCTCCGTTTCCAGATCGGCCTCCGTTTCTCCATCGGCCCTCGTTTCCAAATCGGCCTCCGTTTCTCCATCGGCCTCCGCTTCCAGATCGGCCTCCGTTTCCAGATCGGCCTCCGTTTCCAGATCGGCTTCCGTTTCCAGATCGGTTTCCGTTTCTCCATCGGCCTCGGTTTCCAGATCGGCCTCCGTTTCTCTATCGGCTTCCGTTTCCAGATCGACCTCCGTTTCCAGGTCGGCCTCCGTTTCCAGACCGGCCACCGTTTCTCCATCGGCCTGCGTTTCCAGATCGGCTTCGTTTCTCCATCGGCCTCCATTTCCAGATCGGCCTGGGTTTCTCCATCGGCCTCCGTTTGCAGATCGGCCTCTGTTTCTTCATCCTTTTCAGTTTCCAGTTCGGCCTCCGTTTCTTCACCGTCTGCGTTTGCAGATTGGCCTCCTTTTCTCTATCGGCCTACGTTACGAAATTGGCCTCCGTTTTTCCATCGGCCTCCGTCTCCAGATCGGCCTCCGTTTCTCCATCTGCCTCCGTTTCCAGATCGGCCTCCGTTTTTCCATCGGCCTCCGTTTCCAGATCGGATTCCGTTTCTCCATCTGTCTTCGTTTCCAGATCGGCCTCCGTTTCTCCATGAGCTTCCTTTTCCAGATCGGCCTCCGTTTTTCTATCGGCCTCCGTTTCCAGATCGGCCTCAGTTTCTCCATCGGCCTCCGTTTCCAGATCGGTCTCCGTTTCTCCATCGGTCTACGTTTCCAGATCGGCCTCCGTTTCCTTATCGGGCTCCGTTTCCAGATCGGCCTCCGTTTCTTTATCGGCCTCCGTTTACAGATCGGCCTCCGTTTCTCCATGAGCTTCCTTTTCCAAATCGGCTGTTGTTACTCCATTGGCCTCCGTTTCCTGATTGGCCTCCGTTGCTTTATCGGCCTCCGTTTAAAGATCAGATTCCGTTTCTCCATGAGCTTCCTTTTCCAAATCGGCTTTTGTTACTCCATCGGCCTCCGTTTCCAGGTCGGCCTCCGTCTCTCCATCGGCCTCCGTTTCGAGATCGGCCTCCGTTTCTCCATCTGCCTCCGTTTCCAGATCGGCCTCCGTTTTGAATCGGCTCCGTTTCCAGATCGGCCTCCGTTTCTCTATCGGCCTCCGTTTCCAGATCGTCCTCCGTTTCTCCATCGGCCTCCGTTTCCAGATCGGTCTCCGTTTCTCCATCGGTCTACGTTTCCAGATCGGTCTCCGTTTCCTTATCGGGCTCCGTTTCCAGATCGGCCTCCGTTTCTTTATCGGCCTCCGTTTACAGATCGGCCTTCGTTTCTCCATGAGCTTCCTTTTCCAAATCGGCTCTTGTTACTCCATCGGCCTCCGTTTCCAGATCGGCCTCCGTTTCTCCATCGGCCTCCGTTTCCAGATCGGCCTCCGTTTTCCATCGGCCTCCGTTTCCAGATCGGCCTCCGTTTCTCTATCGGCCTCCGTTTCTCCATCGGCCTCCGTTTCCAGTTCGGCCTCCGTGTTTCCATCGGCCTCCGTTTCCAAATCGGCCTCCGTTTCTCCATCGGCCTCCGTTTCCAGATCGGCCTCCGTTTCCAGATCGGCCTCCGTTTCCAGATCGGTTTCCGTTTCTCCATCGGCCTCCGTTTCCAGATCGGTCTTCGTTTCTCCATGAGCTTTCTTTTCCAGATCGGCCTCCGTTTCTCCATCGGCCTCCGTTTCCAAATCGGCCTCCGTTTCTCCAACGGCCTCCGTTTCCAGATCGGCCTCCGTTTCTCCATCGGCCCTCGTTTCCAAATCGGCCTCCGTTTCTCCATCGGCCTCCGCTTCCAGATCGGCCTCCGTTTCCAGATCGGCCTCCGTTTCCAAATCGGCCTCCGTTTCTCCAACGGCCTCCGTTTCCAGATCGGCCTCCGTTTCTCCATCGGCCCTCGTTTCCAAATCGGCCTCCGTTTCTCCATCGGCCTCCGCTTCCAGATCGGCCTCCGTTTCCAGATCGGCCTCCGTTTCCAGATCGGCTTCCGTTTCCAGATCGGTTTCCGTTTCTCCATCGGCCTCCGTTTCCAGATCGGCCTCCGTTTCTCCATCGGCCCTCGTTTCCAAATCGGCCTCCGTTTCTCCATCGGCCTCCGCTTCCAGATCGGCCTCCGTTTCCAGATCGGCCTCCGTTTCCAGATCGGCTTCCGTTTCCAGATCGGTTTCCGTTTCTCCATCGGCCTCCGTTTCCAGTTCGGCCTCCGTTTTTCCATCGGCCTCCGTTTCCAAATCGGCCTCCGTTTCTCCATCGGCCTCCGTTTCCAGATCGGCCTCCGTTTCCAGATCGGCCTCCGTTTCCAGATCGGTTTCCGTTTCTCCATCGGCCTCCGTTTCCAGATCGGTCTTCGTTTCTCCATGAGCTTTCTTTTCCAGATCGGCCTTCGTTTCTCCATCGGCCTCCGTTTCCAAATCGGCCTCCGTTTCTCCAACGGCCTCCGTTTCCAGATCGGCCTCCGTTTCTCCATCGGCCCTCGTTTCCAAATCGGCCTCCGTTTCTCCATCGGCCTCCGCTTCCAGATCGGCCTCCGTTTCCAGATCGGCCTCCGTTTCCAGATCGGCTTCCGTTTCCAGATCGGTTTCCGTTTCTCCATCGGCCTCGGTTTCCAGATCGGCCTCCGTTTCTCTATCGGCTTCCGTTTCCAGATCGACCTCCGTTTCCAGGTCGGCCTCCGTTTCCAGACCGGCCACCGTTTCTCCATCGGCCTGCGTTTCCAGATCGGCTTCGTTTCTCCATCGGCCTCCATTTCCAGATCGGCCTGGGTTTCTCCATCGGCCTCCGTTTCCAGATCGGCTTCGTTTCTCCATCGGCCTCCGTTTCCAAATCGGCCTGGGTTTCTCCATCGGCCCCCGTTTCCAGATCGGCTTCCGTTTCTCCATGAACTTGTTTTTTAAGATCGGCCTCCGTTTTTCCATCGGCCTCCGTTTCCAGATCGGCCTCAGTTTCTCCATCGGCCTCCGTTTCCAGATCGGCCTCCGTTTCCTCATGAGCTTCGCTTTCCAGATCGGCCTCCGTTTCTACATCGGCCTCCTGTTCCAAATCGGTCTCCGTTTCTCTATCGGCTTCCGTTTCCAGATCGGCCTCCGTTTCTCCATCGGCCTACGTTTCCAGATCATTCTCCGTTTCCTTATCGGCCTCCGTTTCCCGATCGGCCTCCATTTCTTTATCGGCCTCCACTTCTCTATCGACCTCCGCTTCCTGATCGGCCTCCGTTTCACCATCGGCCTCCGCTTCTCCATCGGCCTCCGTTTCCAGATCGGCCTCCGTTTCCTGATCGGCTTTCGTTTCACCATCGGCCTTCGTTTCCAAATCGGCCTCCGTTTCTCAATGAGCTTCCTTTTCCAGATCGGCCTCCGTTACTCCATCGGCCTCCGATTCCAGATCGGCGTCCGTTTCTTTATCGGCCTTCGTTTCAGATTGGCTTCCGTTTCTCCATCGGCCTCCGCTACTCCATTGGCCTCCGTTTCCTGATCGGCCTCCGTTTCTCAATCGGCCTCCGTTTCCAGATCGGTCTCCGTTTCTCTATCGGGCTCCGCTTTCAGATCTGCCTCCGTTTATCTATCGGCTTCCGTTTCCAGATCGACCTCCGTTTCCAGACCGGCCTCCGTTTCTCCATCGGCCTCCGTTTCCAGATCGGCTTTGTTTCTCCATTGGCCTTCATTTAAAGATCGGCCTCCGTTTCTCCATCGGCCTCCGTTTCCAGATCGGCCTCCCATTCTCCATCCGCCTCCGTTTCCAGATTGGCCTCCGTTTCTCCATCGGCCTCCTTTTCCAGACCGGCCTCCGTTTCTCCATCGGCCTCCGTTTTCAGATCGGCCTTCGTTTCTCCATCGGTCTCCATTTCCAGATCGGCCTCCGTTTCTCAATCGGCCTCCGTGTCCAGATCGGTCTCCGTTTCTCTATCGGGCTCCGCTTTCAGATCGGCCTCCGTTTCTCTATCGGCTTCCGTTTCCAGATCGACCTCCGTTTCCAGACCGGCCTCCGTTTCTCCATCGGCCTCCGTTTCCAGATCGGCTTTGTTTCTCCATTGGCCTTCATTTCCAGATCGGCCTCCGTTTCTCCATCGGCCTCCGTTTCCAGATCGGCCTCCGTTTCTTTATCGGCCTCCGTTTCTTTATCGGCCTCCGTTTACAGATCGGCCTCCGTTTTTCCATCGGCCTCCGTTTCCCCATGAGCTTCCCTTTCCACATCGGTTTCCGTTTCTCCATCGGCCTCCTATTCCAAATCGGCCTCCGTTTTTTCATCGGCCTCCGTTTCTAGATCGGATTCCGTTTCTTCATCGGGCTTCTTTTCCAGATCGGCCTCCGTTTCTCCATGAGCTTCCTTTTCCAGATCGGCCTCCGTTTTTCTATCGGCCTCCGTTTCCAGATCGGCCTCAGTTTCTCCATCGGCCTCCGTTTCCAGATCGGTCTCCGTTTCTCCATCGGTCTACGTTTCCAGATCGGCCTCCGTTTCCTTATCGGGGTCCGTTTCCAGATCGGCCTCCGTTTCTTTATCGGCCTCCGTTTACAGATCGGCCTCCGTTTCTCCATGAGCTTCCTTTTCCAAATCGGCTGTTGTTACTCCATTGGCCTCCGTTTCATGATCGGCCTCCGTTTCTTTATCGGCCTCCGTTTAAAGATCAGATTCCGTTTCTCCATGAGCTTCCTTTTCCAAATCGGCTTTTGTTACTCCATCGGCCTCCGTCTCCAGATCGGCCTCCGTCTCTACATCGGCCTCCGTTTCCAGATCGGCCTCCGTTTCTCCATCTGCCTCCGTTTCCAGATCGGCCTCCGTTTTCCATCGGCCTCCGTTTCCAGATCGGCATCCGTTTCTTTATCGGCCTCCGTTTCCAGATCGTCCTCCGTTTCTCCATCGGCCTCCGTTTCCAGATCGGTCTCCGTTTCTCCATCGGTCTACGTTTCCAGATCGGTCTCCGTTTCCTTATCGGGCTCCGTTTCCAGATCGGCCTCCGTTTCTTTATCGGCCTCTGTTTACAGATCGGCCTTCGTTTCTCCATGAGCTTCCTTTTCCAAATCGGCTCTTGTTACTCCATCGGCCTCCGTTTCCAGATCGGCCTCCGTTTCTCTATCGGCCTCCGTTTCTCCATCGGCCTCCGTTTCCAGTTCGGCCTCCGTTTTTCCATCGGCCTCCGTTTCCAAATCGGCCTCCGTTTCTCCATCGGCCTCCGTTTCCAGATCGGCCTCCGTTTCCAGATCGGCCTCCATCTCCAGATCGGTTTCCGTTTCTCCATCGGCCTCCGTTTCCAGATCGGTCTTCGTTTCTCCATGAGCTTTCTTTTCCAGATCGGCCTCCGTTTCTCCATCGGCCTCCGTTTCTAAGTCGGCCTCCGTTTCTCCATCGGCCTCCGTTTCCAGATCGGCCTCCGTTTCTCCATCGGCCCTCGTTTCCAAATCGGCCTACGTTTCCAGATCGATCTCCGTTTCTCCATCGGTGTACGTTTCCAGATCGGCCTCCGTTTCCTTATCGGCCTGCGTTTCCAGATCGGCCTCCGTTTCTTTATCGGCCTCCGTTTACAGATCGGCCTCCGTTGCTTTATCGGCCTCCGTTTCCAGATCGGCCTCCGTTTCTCCATGAGCTTCGTTTTCCAAATCGGCCTCCGTTTCTCCAACGGCCTCCGTTTCCAGATCGGCCTCCGTTTCTCTATCGGCCTCCGTTTCCAAATCGGCCTCCGTTTCTCCGTCGACCTCCGTTTCCAGATCGGCCTCCGTTTTTCCATCGGCCTCCGTTTCCAGATCGGTTTCCGTTTCTAAATCGGAATCCGTTTCCCGATCGGCCTCCGTTTCTCCATGAGCTTCTTTTTCCATATAGGCCTCCGTTGCTCCATCGGCCTCCGTTTCCAGATCGGCCTCCGCTTCTCAATCGGCCACCGTTTCTAGATCGGTCTCCTTTTCTCCATCGGTCTCCGTTTCCAAATCGGCCTCCGTTCTTCCATCGACCACCGTTTCTAGATCGGCCTCCTTTTCTCCATCGGTCTCCGTTTCCAGATCGGCTTCCATTTCTCCATGAGCTTTTTTTTTCAGATCCGTTTCCAGATCGGCCTCTTTTTCTCCATCGGCCTCCGTTTCCAGTTCGGCTTCCGTTTCTTCATCGGCCTCGGTTTCCAGGTCGGCCTCCGTTTCCAGACCGGCCACCGTTTCTCCATCGGCCTGCGTTTCCAGATCGGCTTCCGTTTCTCCATCGCTTTCCGTTTCCAGATCGGCTTCCGTTTCTCCATGAGCTTGTTTTTTAAGTTCGGCCTCCGTTTTTCCATCGGCCTCCGTTTCCAGATCGGCCTCAGTTTCTCCATCGGCCTCCGTTTCCTCATGAGCTTCGCTTTCCAGATCGGCCTCCGTTTCTACATCGGCCTCCTGTTCCAAATCGGTCTCCGTTTCTCCATCGGCTTCCGTTTCCAGATCGGCCTCCGTTTCTCCATCGGCATACGTTTCCAGATCATTCTCCGTTTCTCCATCGGCCTGCGTTTCTTTATCGGCCTCCGTTTACAGATCGGCCTCCGTTTCTTTATCGGCCTCCGTTTACAGATCGGCCTCCTCTTCTCTATCGGCTTCCGTTACCAGATCGGCCTCCGTTTCTCCATCGGCCTCCGTTTCCAGATCGGCTTTCGTTTTTCCATTGGCCTCCGTTTCTAGATCGGTTTTCGTTTCTCCATCGGTCTCCGTCTCCAGATCGGCTTCCGTTTCTCAATGAACTTCCTTTTCCATATCGGCCTGGGTTTCTCAATCGGCCCCCGTTTCCAGATCGGCATCCGTTTCTCAATCGCCTTCCGTTTCCAGATCGGCTTCCGTTTCTCCATGAGCTTCCGTTTCCAGATCGGCCTCAGTTTCTCCATCGGCCTCCGTTTCCAGATCGGCCTCCGTTTCTCATGAGCTTCCCTTTCCAAATCGGCCTCCGTTTCTCCAACGGCCTCCGTTTTCAGATCGGCCTCCGTTTCTCCATCGGCCCTCGTTTCCAAATCGGCCTCCGTTTCTACATCGGCCTCCTGTTCGAAATCGGTCTCCGTTTCGCCATCGGCTTCTGTTTACAGATCGGCCTCCGTTTCTCCATCGGCCTCCGTCTCCAGATCGGCCTCCGTTTCTCCATCGGCCTCCGATTCCAGATCGGCCTCAGTTTCTCCATCGGCCTCCGTTTCCAGATCGGTCTCCGTTTCCAGATCGGACTCCGTTTCCTCATAAGCTTCCCTTTCCAGATCGGCCTCCGTTTCTACATCGGCTTCCTGTTCCAAATCGGCCTCCGTTTCCAAATCGGCCTCCGTTTCTCCATCGGCCACCGTTTCTAGATCGGCCTCCTTTTCTCCATCGGTCTCCGTTTCCAATTCGGCCTCCGTTTCTCCATCGGCCTCCGTTTCCAGATCGGCCTCCGTTTTTCCATGAGCTTTTTTCTCCAGATCGGCCTCCGTTTCTCCATCGGCCTCCGTTTCCAGATCGGCCTCCGTTTCTCCATGAGCTTCTTTTTTCAGATCCGTTAGCAGATCGCCCTCTTTTTCTCCATCGGCCTCCGTTTCCAGTTCGGCTTCCGTTTCTTCATCGGCCTCCGTTTCCAGATCGGCCTCCTTTTCTCTATCGGCCTCCGTTACCAGGTCGGCCTCCGTTTTTCCATCGGCCTCCGTTTCCAGAAATCGGCCTCCGTTTCTCCATCGGCCTCCGTTTCCAGTTCGGTCTACGTTTCTCCATCGGCCTCCGTTAGCAGATTGGCCTCCTCTTCTCTATCGGCTTCCGTTACCAGATCGGCCTCCGTTTTTCCATCGGCCTTCGTCTCCAGAACTGCCTCCGTTTTTCCATCGGCCTCCGTTTCCAGATCGGCCTCATTTTCTCCATGGGTTTCCGTTTCCAGATCGGCCTCCGTTTCCTCATGAGCTTCCCTTTCCAGATGGGCCTCCGTTTCCAGATCGGCCTCCGTTTCTGCATGAGCTTCTTTTTTCAGATCCGTTTCCAGATCACCCTCTTTTCCTCCATCGGCCTCCGTTTCCAGTTCGGCTTCCGTTTCTTCATCGGCCTCCGTTTCCAGATCGGCCTCCTTTTCTCTATCGGCCTCCGTTACCAGATCGGCCTCCGTTTTTCCATCGGCCTCTGTTTCCAGAAATCGGCCTCCGTTTCTCCATCGGCCTCCGTTTCCAGTTCGGCCTCCGTTTCTCCATCGGCCTCCGTTTGCAGATTGGCCTCCTCTTCTCTATCGGCTTCCGTTACCAGATTGGCCTCCGTTTTTTCATCGGCCTCCGTCTCCAGATCGGCCTCCGTTTCTCCATCGGCCTCCGTTTCCAGATCGGCTTCCGTTTTTCCATTGGCCTCCGTTTCCAGATCGGTTTTCGTTTCTCCATCAGTCTCCGTCTCCAGATCAGCTTCCGTTTCTACATGACCTTCTTTTTTAAGATCGGCCTCCGTTTTTCCATCGGTCTCCGTTTCCAGATCGGCCTCAGTTTCTCCATCGGCCTCCGTTTCCAGATTGGCCTCCGTTTCCAGATAGGCCTCCGTTTCATCATGAGCTTCCCTTTCCAGATCGGCCTCCGTTTTTCCATCGGCCTCCGTTTCCAGATCGGCTTCCGTTTTTCCATTGGCCTCCGTTTCCAGATCGGTTTTCGTTTCTCCATCAGTCTCCGTCTCCAGATCAGCTTCCGTTTCTACATGAGCTTCTTTTTTAAGATCGGCTTCCGTTTCTCCATCGGCCTCCGTTTCCAGATCGGCTTCCGTTTCTCTATAGGCCTCCGTTTCCAGATCGGTCTCCGTTTCTCTATCGGGATCCGTCTTCAGATCGGCCTCCGTTTCTCTATCGGCTTCCGTTTCCGGATCGACCCCCGTTTCCAGGTCGGCCTCCGTTTCACCATCGGCCTCCGTTTCTCCATCGGCCTCCGTATCCAGATCGGCCTCCGTTTCTCAATGAGCTTCCCTTTCCAAATCGGCCTCCGTTACTCCATCGGCCTCCGTTTCCAGATTGGCCTCCGTTTCTCCATCGGCCCCCGTTTCCAGATCGGCTTCCGTTTCTCCATCGCCTTCCGTTTCCAGATCGGCCTTTGTTTCACCATCGGCCTCTGATTCCAAATCGGCCTCCGTTTCTCCATTGGCCTCCATTTCCAGATCGGCCGCCGTTTCTCCATCGGCCTCCGTTTCCAGACCGGCCTCCGTTTTTCAATCGGCCTCCGTTTCTCCATTGGCCTCCGTTTCCAGATCGGCCTCCGTTTTTCAATCGGCCTCCGTTTCTCCATTGGCCTCCGTTTCCAAATCGACCTCCGTTTCTCCATTGGCCTCCATTTCCAGATCGGCCTCCGTTTCTCCATCGCCTTCCGTTTCCAGATCGGCCTCTGTTTCAATATCGGCCTCTGTTACAAATCAGCCTCCGTTTCTCCATTGGCCTCCATTTCCAGATCGGCTTCCGTTACTTCATCGGCCTCCGTTTCCAAATCGGCCTCCGTTTCTCCATTGGCCTCCATTTCCAGATCGGCCTCCGTTTCTCCATCGCCTTCCGTTTCCAGATCGGCCTCTGTTTCAATATCGGCCTCTGTTACAAATCAGCCTCCGTTTCTCCATTGGCCTCCATTTCCAGATCGGCTTCCGTTACTTCATCGGCCTCCGTTTCCAAATCGGCCTCCGTTGCTCCATTGGCCTCCGTTTCCAGATCGGCCTCCGTTTTTCAATCGGGCTCCGTTTCTCCATTGGCCTCCGTTTTCAAATCGACCTCCGTTTCTCCATTGGCCTCCATTTCCAGATCGGCCTCCGTTTCTCCATCGCCTTCCGTTTCCAGATCGGCCTCTGTTTCAATATCGGCCTCTGTTACAAATCAGCCTCCGTTTCTCCATTGGCCTCCATTTCCAGATCGGCTTCCGTTACTTCATCGGCCTCCGTTTCCAAATCGGCCTCCGTTGCTCCATTGGCCTCCATTTCCAGATCGGCCTCCGTTTCTCCAAGAACTTCCTTTTCCACATCGGCCTCCGTTACTCCATCGGCCTCCGTTTCGAGATCGGCCTCCGTTTCTCCATCGGCCTCCGTTTCCAGATCGGCTTCCGTTACTTCATCGGCCTCCGTTTCCAGATCGGCCTCCGTTTATCAATCGGCCTCCGTTTCTCCATTGGCCTCAGTTTCCAGATCGGCCTCCGTTTTTCAATCGGCCTCCGTTTCTCCATTGGCCTCCGTTTCCAAATCGGCCTCCGTTTCTCCATTGGCCTCCATTTCCAGATCGGCCTCCGTTTCTCCATCGCTTTCCGTTTCCAGATCGGCCTCTGTTTCACCATCGGCCTCTGTTACAAATCAGCCTCCGTTTCTCCATTGGCCTCCATTTCCAGATCGGCCTCCTTTTCTCCATTGGCCTCCATTTCCAGATCGGCCTCCGTTTCTCCACGAACTTCCTTTTCCAGATCGGCCTCCGTTACTCCATCGGCCTCCGTTTCCAGATCGGCTTCCGTTTTTCCATCGGCCTCCGTTTCCAGATCGGTCTTCGTTTCTCCATCGGCCTCCGTTTCCATATCGGTCTCCGTTTTTCCATCGGCCTCCGCTTTTCTATCGGCCTCGGTTTCCAAATCGGCCTCCGTTTCTCCATCGGCCTCCGTTTCCAGATCGGCCTCCGTTTCTCCATGAGCTTCTTTTTTCAGATCCGTTTGCAGATCGCCCTCTTTTTCTCCATCGGCCTCCGTTTCCAGTTCGGCTTCCGTTTCTTCATCGGCCTCCGTTTCCAGATCGGCCTCCTTTTCTCTATCGGCCTCCGTTACCAGGTCGGCCTCCGTTTTTCCATCGGCCTCCGTTTCCAGAAATCGGCCTCCGTTTCTCCATCGGCCTCCGTTTCCAGTTCGGCCTACGTTTCTCCATCGGCCTCCGTTTGCAGATTGGCCTCCTCTTCTCTATCGGCTTCCGTTACCAGATCGGCCTCCGTTTTTCCATCGGCCTTCGTCTCCAGAACTGCCTCCGTTTTTCCATCGGCCTCCGTTTCCAGATCGGCCTCATTTTCTCCATGGGTTTCCGTTTCCAGATCGGCCTCCGTTTCCTCATGAGCTTCCCTTTCCAGATGGGCCTCCGTTTCCAGATCGGCCTCCGTTTCTCCATGAGCTTCTTTTTTCAGATCCGTTTCCAGATCACCCTCTTTTCCTCCATCGGCCTCCGTTTCCAGTTCGGCTTCCGTTTCTTCATCGGCCTCCGTTTCCAGATCGGCCTCCTTTTCTCTATCGGCCTCCGTTACCAGATCGGCCTCCGTTTTTCCATCGGCCTCTGTTTCCAGAAATCGGCCTCCGTTTCTCCATCGGCCTCCGTTTCCAGTTCGGCCTCTGTTTCTCCATCGGCCTCCGTTTGCAGATTGGCCTCCTCTTCTCTATCGGCTTCCGTTACCAGATCGGCCTCCGTTTTTTCATCGGCCTCCGTCTCCAGATCGGCCTCCGTTTCTCCATCGGCCTCCGTTTCCAGATCGGCTTCCGTTTTTCCATTGGCCTCCGTTTCCAGATCGGTTTTCGTTTCTCCATCAGTCTCCGTCTCCAGATCAGCTTCCGTTTTTACATGAGCTTCTTTTTTAAGATCGGCCTCCGTTTTTCCATCGGTCTCCGTTTCCAGATCGGCCTCAGTTTCTCCATCGGCCTCCGTTTCCAGATCGGCCTCCGTTTCCAGATAGGCCTCCGTTTCATCATGAGCTTCCCTTTCCAGATCGGCCTCCGTTTCTCCATCGGCCTCCGTTTCCAGATCGGCTTCCGTTTTTCCATTGGCCTCCGTTTCCAGATCGGTTTTCGTTTCTCCATCAGTCTCCGTCTCCAGATCAGCTTCCGTTTCTACATGAGCTTCTTTTTTAAGATCGGCTTCCGTTTCTCCATCGGCCTCCGTTTCCAGATCGGCTTCCGTTTCTCTATCGGCCTCCGTTTCCAGATCGGTCTCCGTTTCTCTATCGGGATCCGTCTTCAGATCGGCCTCCGTTTCTCTATCGGCTTCCGTTTCCGGATCGACCCCCGTTTCCAGGTCGGCCTCCGTTTCACCATCGGCCTCCGTTTCTCCATCGGCCTCCGTATCCAGATCGGCCTCCGTTTCTCAATGAGCTTCCCTTTCCAAATCGGCCTCCGTTACTCCATCGGCCTCCGTTTCCAGATTGGCCTCCGTTTCTCCATCGGCCCCCGTTTCCAGATCGGCTTCCGTTTCTCCATCGCCTTCCGTTTCCAGATCGGCCTTTGTTTCACCATCGGCCTCTGATTCCAAATCGGCCTCCGTTTCTCCATTGGCCTCCATTTCCAGATCGGCCGCCGTTTCTCCATCGGCCTCCGTTTCCAGACCGGCCTCCGTTTTTCAATCGGCCTCCGTTTCTCCATTGGCCTCCGTTTCCAGATCGGCCTCCGTTTTTCAATCGGCCTCCGTTTCTCCATTGGCCTCCGTTTCCAAATCGACCTCCGTTTCTCCATTGGCCTCCATTTCCAGATCGGCCTCCGTTTCTCCATCGCCTTCCGTTTCCAGATCGGCCTCTGTTTCAATATCGGCCTCTGTTACAAATCAGCCTCCGTTTCTCCATTGGCCTCCATTTCCAGATCGGCTTCCGTTACTTCATCGGCCTCCGTTTCCAAATCGGCCTCCGTTGCTCCATTGGCCTCCATTTCCAGATCGGCCTCCGTTTCTCCATCGCCTTCCGTTTCCAGATCGGCCTCTGTTTCAATATCGGCCTCTGTTACAAATCAGCCTCCATTTCTCCATTGGCCTCCATTTCCAGATCGGCTTCCGTTACTTCATCGGCCTCCGTTTCCAAATCGGCCTCCGTTGCTCCATTGGCCTCCGTTTCCAGATCGGCCTCCGTTTTTCAATCGGCCTCCGTTTCTCCATTGGCCTCCGTTTTCAAATCGACCTCCGTTTCTCCATTGGCCTCCATTTCCAGATCGGCCTCCGTTTCTCCATCGCCTTCCATTTCCAGATCGGCCTCTGTTTCAATATCGGCCTCTGTTACAAATCAGCCTCCGTTTCTCCATTGTCCTCCATTTCCAGATCGGCTTCCGTTACTTCATCGGCCTCCGTTTCCAAATCGGCCTCCGTTGCTCCATTGACTTCCTTTTCCACATCGGCCTCCGTTACTGCATCGGCCTCCGTTTCGAGATCGGCCTCCGTTTCTCCATCGGCCTCCGTTTCCAGATCGGCTTCCGTTACTTCATCGGCCTCCGTTTCCAGATCGGCCTCCGTTTATCAATCGGCCTCCGTTTCTCCATTGGCCTCAGTTTCCAGATCGGCCTCCGTTTTTCAATCGGCCTCCGTTTCTCCATTGGCCTCCGTTTCCAAATCGGCCTCCGTTTCTCCATTGGCCTCCATTTCCAGATCGGCCTCCGTTTCTCCATCGCTTTCCGTTTTCAGATCGGCCTCTGTTTCACCATCGGCCTCTGTTACAAATCAGCCTCCGTTTCTCCATTGGCCTCCATTTCCAGATCGGCCTCCTTTTCTCCATTGGCCTCCATTTCCAGATCGGCCTCCGTTTCTCCACGAACTTCCTTTTCCAGATCGGCCTCCGTTACTCCATCGGCCTCCGTTTCCAGATCGGCTTCCGTTTTTCCATCGGCCTCCGTTTCCAGATCGGTCTTCGTTTCTCCATCGGCCTCCGTTTCCATATCGGTCTCCGTTTTTCCATCGGCCTCCGCTTTTCTATCGGCCTCGGTTTCCAAATCGGCCTCCGTTTCACCATCGGCCTCCGTTTCCAGATCGGTTTCCGATTCTCCATCGGCCTCCGTTTCCAGATCGGCTTCCGTTTCTCCATGAGCTTCTTTTTCCAGATCGGCCTCCGTTTCTCCATCGGCCTCCGTTTGCAGATCGGCCTCTGTTTCTCCATCCTCTTCAGTTTCCAGTTCGGCCTGCGTTTCTTCACCGTCTCCGTTTCCAGATCGGCCTCCTTTTCTCTATCGGCCTCCGTTACCAGATCGGCCTCCGTTCTTCCATCGGCCTCCGTTCTTCCATCGGCCTCCGTTTCCAAATGGGCCTTCGTTTCTCCATCGGCCTCCGTTTCCAGTTCGGCCTCCGTTTCTCCATCGGCCTCCGTTTGCAGATTGGCCTCCTTTTCTCTATCGGCCTACGTTACCAAATTGGCCTCCGCTTTTGCATCGGCCTCCGTCTCCAGATCGGCCTCCGTTTCTCCATCTGCCTCCGTTTCCAGATCGGCCTCCGTTTTTCCATCGGCCTCCGTTTCCAGATCGGATTCCGTTTCTCCATCGGTCTTCGTTTCCAGATCGGCCTCCGTTTCTCCATGAGCTTCCTTTTCCAGATCGGCCTCCGTTTTTCTATCGGCCTCCGTTTCCAGATCGGCCTCAGTTTCTCCATCGGCATCCGTTTAAAGTCGGCCTCTGTTTCCCCAGGAGCTTCCCTTTTCAGATCGGCTTCCGTTTCTCCATCGCCTCCTGTACCAAATCGGCCTCCGTTTCTCCATCGGCCTCCGTTTCCAGATCGGTCTCCGTTTCTCCATCGGTCTACGTTTCCAGATCGGCCTCCGTTTCCTTATCGGGCTCCGTTTCCAGATCGGCCTCCGTTTCTTTATCGGCCTCCGTTTACAGATCGGCCTCCGTTTCTCCATGAGCTTCCTTTTCCAAATCGGCTGTTGTTACTCCATCGGCCTCCGTTTCCTGATCGGCCTCCGTTTCTTTATCGGCCTCCGTTTAAAGATCAGATTCCGTTTCTCCATGAGCTTCCTTTTCCAAATCGGCTTTTGTTACTCCATCGGCCTCCTTTTCAAGATCGGCCTCCGTCTCTCCATCGGCCTCCGTTTCCAGATCGGCCTCCGTTTCTCCATCTGCCTCCGTTTCCAGATCGGCCTCCGTTTTCCATCGGCCTCCGTTTCCAGATCGGCCTCCGTTTCTCAATCGGCCTCCGTTTCCAGATCGGCCTCCGTTTCTCCATCGGCCTCCGTTTCTCCATCGGCCTCCGTTTCCAGATCGGTCTCCGTTTCTCCATCGGTCTACGTTTCCAGATCGGTCTCCGTTTCCTTATCGGGCTCCGTTTCCAGATCGGCCTCCGTTTCTTTATCGGCCTCCGTTTACAGATTCGCCTCCGTTTCTCCATCGGCCTCCGTTTCCAGATCGGCTTCCGTTACCTCATCGGCCTCCGTTTCCAGATCGGCCGCCGTTTATCAATCGGCCTTCGTTTCTCCATTGGCCTCCGTTTACAGATCGGCCTCCGTTTTTCAATCGGCCTCCGTTTCTCCATTGGCCTCCGTTTCCAAATCGGCCTCCGTTTCTCCATTGGCCTCCATTTCCAGATCGGCCTCCGTTTCTCCATCGCCTTCCGTTTCCAGATCGGCCTCTGTTTCACCATCGGCCTCTGTTACAAATCAGCCTCCGTTTCTCCATTGGCCTCCATTTCCAGATCGGCTTCCGTTACTTCATCGGCCTCCGTTTCCAAATCGGCCTCCTTTTCTCCATTGGCCTCCATTTCCAGATCGGCCTCCGTTTCTCCACGAACTTCCTTTTCCAGATCGGCCTCCGTTACTCCATCGGCCTCCGTTTCCAGATCGGCTTCCGTTTTTCCATCGGCCTCCGTTTCCAGATCGGTCTTCGTTTCTCCATCGGCCTCCGTTTCCAGATCGGTCTCCGTTTTTCCATCGGCCTCCGCTTTTCTATCGGCCTCGGTTTCCAAATCGGCATCCGTTTCACCATCGGCCTCCGTTTCCAGATCGGTTTCCGATACTCCATCGGCCTCCGTTTCCAGATCGGCTTCCGTTTCTCCATGAGCTTCTTTTTCCAGATCGGCCTCTGTTTCTCCATCGGCCTCCGTTTGCAGATCGGCCTCTGTTTCTCCATCCTCTTCAGTTTCCAGTTCGGCCTCCGCTTCTTCACCGTCTCCGTTTCCAGATCGGCCTCCTTTTCTCTATCGGCCTCCGTTACCAGATCGGCCTCCGTTCTTCCATCGGCCTCCGTTTCCAAATGGGCCTTCGTTTCTCCATCGGCCTCCGTTTCCAGTTCGGCCTCCGTTTCTCCATCGGCCTCCGTTTGCAGATTGGCCTCCTTTTCTCTATCGGCCTACGTTACGAAATTGGCCTCCGTTTTTCCATCGGCCTCCGTCTCCAGATCGGCCTCCGTTTCTCCATCTGCCTCCGTTTCCAGATCGGCCTCCGTTTTTCCATCGGCCTCCGTTTCCAGATCGGATTCCGTTTCTCCATCGGTCTTCGTTTCCAGATCGGCCTCCGTTTCTCCATGAGCTTCCTTTTCCAGATCGGCCTCCGTTTTTCTATCGGCCTCCGTTTCCAGATCGGCCTCAGTTTCTCCATCGGCCTCCGTTTCCAGATCGGTCTCCGTTTCTCCATCGGTCTACGTTTCCAGATCGGCCTCCGTTTCTTTATCGGACTCCGTTTCCAGATCGGCCTCCGTTTCTTTATCGGCCTCCGTTTACAGATCGGCCTCCGTTTCTCCATGAGCTTCCTTTTCTAAATCGGCTGTTGTTACTCCATTGGCCTCCGTTTCCTGATCGGCCTCCGTTTCTTTATCGGCCTCCGTTTAAAGATCAGATTCCGTTTCTCCATGAGCTTCCTTTTCCAAATCGGCTTTTGTTACTCCATCGGCCTCCGTTTCCAGATCGGCCTCCGTCTCTCCATCGGCCTCCGTTTCCAGATCGGCCTCCGTTTCTCCATCTGCCTCCGTTTCCAGATCGGCCTCCGTTTTCCATCGGCCTCCGTTTCCAGATCGGCCTCCGTTTCTCTATCGGCCTCCGTTTCCAGATCGGCCTCCGTTTCTCCATCGGCCTCCGTTTCCAGATCGGTCTCCGTTTCTCCATCGGTCTACGTTTCCAGATCGGCCTCCGTTTCCTTATCGGGCTCCGTTTCCAGATCGGCCTCCGTTTCTTTATCGGCCTCCGTTTACAGATCGGCCTCCGTTTCTCCATGAGCTTCCTTTTCCAAATCGGCTGTTGTTACTCCATTGGCCTCCGTTTCCTGATCGGCCTCCGTGTCTTTATCGGCCTCCGTTTAAAGATCAGATTCCGTTTCTCCATGAGCTTCCTTTTCCAAATCGGCTCTTGTTACTCCATCGGCCTCCGTTTCCAGATCGGCCTCCGTTTCTCCATCGGCCTCCGTTTCCAGATCGGCCTCCGTTTTCCATCGGCCTCCGTTTCCAGATCGGCCTCCGTTTCTCTATCGGCCTCCGTTTCTCCATTGGCCTTCGTTTCCAGTTCGGCCTCCGTTTTTCCATCGGCCTCCGTTTCCAAATCGGCCTCCGTTTCTCCATCGGCTTCCGTTTCCAGATCGGTCTTCGTTTCTCCATGAGCTTTCTTTTCCAGATCGGCCTCCGTTTCTCCATCGGCCTCCGTTTCCAAATCGGCCTCCGTTTCTCCATCGGCATCCGTTTCCAGATCGGCCTCCGTTTCTCCATCGGCCCTCGTTTCCATATCGGCCTCCGTTTCTCCATCGGCCTCCGTTTCCAGATCGGCCTCCGTTTCCAGATCGGCCTCCGTTTCCAGATCGGCTTCCGTTTCCAGATCGGTTTCCGTTTCTCCATCGGCCTCCGTTTCCTAATCGGTCTTCGTTTCTCCATGAGCTTTCTTTTCCAGATCGGCCTCCGTTTCTCCATCGGCCTCCGTTTCCAAATCGGCCTCCGTTTCTCCATCGGCCTCCGTTTCCAGATCGGCCTCCGTTTCTCCATCGGCCCTCGTTTCCATATCGGCCTCCGTTTCTCCATCGGCCTCCGTTTCCAGATCGGCCTCCGTTTCCAGATCGGCCTCCGTTTCCAGATCGGCTTCCGTTTCCAGATCGGTTTCCGTTTCTCCATCGGCCTCCGTTTCCTAATCGGTCTTCGTTTCTCCATGAGCTTCCTTTTCCAGATCGGCCTCCGTTTCTCCATCGGCCTCCGTTTCCAAATCGGCCTCCGTTTCTCCATCGGCCTCCGTTTCCAGATCGGCCTCCGTTTCTCCATCGGCCTCCGTTTCCAAATCGGCCTCCGTTTTTCCATCGGCCCTAACTCGGAAGAGCCTATCATTATCTACTCACCTACCTTGCCTTCAGCTATTAATTTTGCATATTTGTTTCACAACAGAATAATGAAAAAGACAAAAACAAATAATCTAAACGCTTTAATGAGTACACTAAGTTACACACAAATTTGATGCAATAATCTTCAGACTAGTACGAGTATAAGCTGAAATCCAGCACTCAAGCGCTTCAAAAAGGATGGTGAATTAGCGACACGAAACAAAATATTTACACAACATGCAAACGTCATTTAAATATATTGTAATGGTATTAGGCCCACGGCTCGACTCTGCTAGCAGTGCAACATGATGAACAATTCAGTAAGCACAGAGTTGGGGTGTTTTATGTGGATGCAATGATAAGCTTAACATTCAAACAATGAATGCATTGGTAGAGATGTCAGTAATAGTAAGGTAATTGAGTAAAAGAAACGCAAAGGGGCAAAGCTTGTTTTTCACAGAGGTCGAAGTTGACTTTAAAAAATTAAACAATAGGTTTGTGCAGAATGAATAGCCGAACCGAAAGAAAGTAATAGACACAAAAAGGTTTGCTATGTGCATGTAAAAGAAGCGTAGATTTCTATTAAGCTAGTGAGTGAAATTTGTGAAGAATCGTAAAAGGTGAAGAAAGCTGGAATAAAATAACAATAGATTGCGAAAGAGCAATTTCGAAAAGCAGACAGCAGGACATGGAAAAAGGAATTTGAAAAGCAAGCAGCAGGACATGGAAGAAGTAAATAAGAAGTGATGAACTCTATAAATAATCAATGCATTTAACGTTAGTGAAAAGCAGAGCAATTAATAAAACGTGTATGTGTGTGGCGCAAAGAAACAATTTAGATTAAGAAAAAGACAATATTTTAGTTTGTAAGAAATTTGAAAATGTAAAATTAGGTACTCAAACTTATTTCTACTATGTACTAAATTTCATCAAAACTTATTTTCATTAGCATTAGCAACAAAATTTGTTTTTGTTTTAAATGACGGAAAATGAGGTGAACAAAAGAATAATTATTAAGCTTGACATTGTGAAATTTGTGTTCCACTTTAATTAAAGTTATAATATAATAAATATTGTATTCTGCACGTGTCAAAGTTCATGTGGGAATGTTTATGGAGGTTTCCGCAACATAAAGATAGCATTTTCTCCGAGAGCATCTCCGACGATTTCGGCAGCCGTTCAGTTCGGGATTCCGATATTCAATTCCGGCCAAGATAAGGATCCAGCTCCAGGGGTCTTCACTACTACACATCGGACAGGACTGCAGGACTGCATGAGTGCAACGGCCAGCATCAACATCAGAGAAAGCCGTTCCAGAGGCAGATACCAACTGGGGTCATCCCCGAGCATTGCGGCAGCTACCACCGATCAGTAAAGGTAGGAAATTTGCCTAAAATAACAGTGTTAACGTGGGGGATTTGAGGGGCATACAATATTAGGCCTTACTGAAGAGGAGACCAGCTTGTTCAGGGCTCAACCGAAGGCGCAGTTCGAAGAATAAGCAAGGCGTCTCAAATTTTGAGGTAATGCGAAGGTATCGAAGAATCCGGTTAAAACAATTGCAACATTTAAGACGCCGTCCATCTGACGTTACAAAATAAATACCTGCCTGAAACAAAAGATGCTATTTGCCGCCAAAGCGTGAAGAATTCAATAAATACCTTACGAATGTTTATAATTTCGCTCATTTTAACTTAAACACCGCTGACTGCACGACACAAACCATTTTGTGGGATCTTTGACAGATTGGTAAACATTTAACTACCGCGTATTTGAACTAATTTCGGTGTACAGTATCGTATCAGACAAATTGTAAATTATAATCTAATAGGAACTCACCCTGGGATTAAAGAGTTATTGTTCTACTGAGCTAGCGTTTTTCCAAATTAATTGCAGCTAAATAAAATATTGAAAAGGGCATATCACCATTTATTTTGTGCAGTAAATTAGTACAGGTCACATTTTAAACAGCCTAATAAAATGACAGGCAAAGTTCAAACACAATAATAATATTAAACAGAGGATTGTGCATTTTAGATTCTCCTCTGACTTATATAACGATTAAAATAATTAATAATTTAGCAAATTATAGGCCGGCAAAGTGGAGCATTTGCCATATTGAGATGAAGGGGAGACTTACCTAAAGTTTTTTAAGTTGCGGTGCCACAAATATAAAATGAATGGCCCTATTTCGCTGGACTGTTATTTGAAAATGATGATAATATTTAATTTAATTCACCTGTTAATCAATTATAGCCTTTTAATGAATTGCAGCTGTTTAAAATGAAATGTAATATTTTAATGCACAAATAAATGGTTGTATGCCCTTTTTACTTCCTTTTACAATAAAGGGAGTATTGGATTCACCCTAAAAATTCTAAATTGAGTTTTCAACAGATCTTCACGTTTTAGAGTCCCCTGAACCCAATTTTTTTATTGGTCTGTGCGTCTGTGTGTCTGTCTGTCTGTCTGTTTGTGAACAAAATATCTCAAAAACGAAAAGAGGTATGACGTTGAAACTTCATATATAAGTTTTCTATACTATGTAGATACGACAGCAAGCTTTTGAAGGAAATCGCATAACCGTAAGCAGGTGTTTACTCTTGTGATATTTTAGTTTTTTTTTCGATTTTTTAAAAACGGCTATAACGATTTTTTTCAAACTTTACATTGTTATTACATTTTTAATGTGAAATAGGTGATTCTCCAGTTGAATACTTCTAAAATGGGGTTTTTTGTGTTTTTTAATTTTTTTTTAATTCCTATTTTAAATAGAACACCCGGTATATTATTTCATTTTTGAATTTAGCTTAAAATTCCAGAGAAAATTTATCTCTTCAACTAAAGCTCTATTTTGTACCGTTTTTGCAGAATTTGTAATTTTTGAAAATTTTTGACAAGTGCTTAAAAATTTAAAATCAAATTTTTGGCTAATTATAAGATCACTGTAAAAGGAAGTTGTGTGCTTGTATCACTCCAGATTTTTAATATTTCATTCAACTGCAAAATGTCAACTGTTCAAATGTGCGGTTCTTAGTAGGTAGGTCAAATAATTGTCCAACTGACAAAAGACACAAATTTGTTGATGGTGCAAACTGCGTATCTGAACGTTTTAGAACTTGTGGAAATATTGTTAAAAGGCGTCAGGTAAGTCATTTAAATTTTTCCCGCTTCGCAACTAAACTTGTTTTTGTTTTAGGATGATGTCAAGGCTGCCCCTTCATTGTTTAGAAGCGGAAACGATGCTATTTCTAGCAATTGTTTTATGGACGCTTGGCTTTTCGCTGGATTTGCAAATTTTGGTAACGCCACTCGATTCTTTTATACTTAGAATGTCACTGGACCCCTGGGAACGTGCTAAACTTTCTCGCCAAGGTTTGTTCTCGCGTTATACTGTGTTTCACGGCTCTGAGACTTAAATTGCGGGCACCCTACCTTATAAAACTTTGGCTCGCTCTGCAACGTTGATGCCCGTAGGTGCCCGTGATGCTGCACGGATTTCCTGCTGCAGGCGGTCCCCTCGCTGCAAATGTTGACGGTGGCCCTCTTGCAGACTCTTCAGACGTCTTGGAGTACAGACCTCTGGCTCGGGATGCTTCCCTTTACCGGGAACGATGCTGGAAAATCCCAGTTGAAACGGATGCCGATGGCCTCAGAATGGGATCGTAAAATTTTCAAATTTATTTGTGGTGTAAAGCTTCACAAATACTCTCATATGAACACTGACACATTGGCAATAAAATGCAGTCATTTTTACTTGTTAATATGCTCATTTATTATTAAAAATTCGTAGTTAAAAGGGGAGCAAATTTCGTACAAACTGCAAGTCAAATTAATTTCAATTGTTCTCTTTTTGTTTTAAACAATCTAGCATCTGGTGGCTAAGTTACAGAAATAAGTTTTGATACAAGAAGGTTACAAAAGGAATAAAGTTTGATACATAAAATTAAAATTAACATTTCTTAAATCTAAATTATTGTCTTTGCCCTTATAATTAAAATTGTCTCTTTGCGATTGCACACACAAACGTTATTTTAAAAGTCACTGCTCTGCTCTGTTTTACTTTGTTTTTTAAATGCACTAATTACTGAGTTCCGAACTTTCATGTCTCTCGCCACAATCTGTTGCCAATATTTAGCAATTGCTCTCTTGCAAATTCTTTCTATTCTGCTTCATATCGGTTTATTTTTCTGCTATGCTCACAATTTTCACCATCTTATGCCTTAACTTAATAAACATACGCTCTGTTAAAATTGCAGAGAACAAACTATTTCTGTTAAATAAATTTTATGCGGTTTGGCTTTGCATGTGCACAAACCTTTCATTTTAAATTATTAATTCACAAGCCAATTCAAAACCCCCTAAACATGCCTTGTCTTAGCGTGCCTTTCCCTACTAATTAATGGTTTTCGCATATCATTATCAATGCGTTTGCTATTTTACTCTTGTTTAATATTGCAGTTATTTAAAATACCTCAACTCTGTGCTTATTTGAATCAGTCGATTATCCTGCACTGCAGTCAGAGCCAAATCGTGGGCTTAATATCACTTCAGTATTATAATAAAGCGGAAAAGCAGAAATTGTTACGATACCTCCAGCCATGGAGAGAAGACATGCTCTCAGAAGTTATCTCACCACATGTACGATATACTCAGAACAATCGAGAAGAAGGCGTCATTGATAGGTCAGCGAGATATAATCATAAGTGAAGAAAAATTAATGTACTTTAGCCGGTCTGGGCTTGTCGGTTTTAGCATCACCAATACTCTTTTCAGCTTCGATTTCAAGAACTTATATCAGTTCGAAAAATTCAGTGATTTTAATCACATATCATTTAGATGTTGCTAACTGTATTTCTAACTTCAGATTGAGGAGCTTCTGACGTTTACTCAGGACAAACTATCGCTTTGTTCAAGATAATATATAATAGGTGGTATTTAATAGGATTATGTAGTCATACTTTGTACATACTCCGTTTTTGTATATCATTGTCATTTACCCGATTTTTATCTATTACTTTTGTTACACCCTAAAATGCATTTTTTACATGAAACATCCCGAAATGCTCAGAGCTAGCTGAAATGGGACATGGGCAAGCTTTTACTCTTCAAGCGCCAAAGTTTCTATCTAAAGAGAATTTGGTAGGAGCGTCGAAAGTACTTATTAATGATTTGTCGAGCGCCACTGTGTCGCATATTATCATTTAAAGATGTGGATGGCTATCCCCAACTCAGAAGAAGGCGGTGAAGATATCGGGACGAAGTGGACGTTTGGATTACTGTGAAGCTGGCCCACGAAGAATGTCGTGTGGCCGGCAGGCACACTGGAACTGACTTGGGACAGGGTTTACAAAGAAGGTAACATAGCAAAGTTTAAGAAACTTCAAAAGCAACGTATTCCAGTTTTTAGCGCATGCAAGACTCAAGTCTAAACACAGTTGATCGTTGGAGTTCGGTGGAACTTAATTAGCGAAAACGACACCTTTCAATGAAGGCAAAAATTATTATTTTAACCACTATCGCATCGCGTAAACCTACGTAATGGGGACGGGCAACGACACCCGTCCGATTTGTTTGCGTGTTCCATGTATTCTCTAGAGCTTTAGAGCTTGAAAACGTGCTTTAGCTCTAGGTGATATAAGGCACTAAAAAAACAAAAAGCTGTATTTGATGCTTACTGCTTAGCGTTCAGAGCGAATATCACAACTCAGGGGGCAAGATAATTGGCGTGTGGGCGGAATTCTAAGCGGAAAAAATAACATAACAGTTTATTTATGTTATTTGTTTTCCTTATTCAGTGTCTACTAAAAATGTGGTTCTATATGACATTTAAATGCTGGTTTTTATGTACTTCTGACAGCGTACGCATGCAAACCAACCTAAAAAATATTTATTTATAACACTACGGCTGCCTGTGGGTCTTAGCCTGCTATGTCAGATTCGTAAATGGAATTCATGGATATATTTTTTTTAAGTTGGTTTGCATACATAGGCTGTAAAAATTACGTAGGGACACGAATTTTCACCAGAAACCAGGTTTGTTAAACATGCAACGATGCGTGTGTATCATATAGTTCAATAGATTTTTACTTATGGTTTTAATGAAATTAGAAGAATAGAGTAATTATCTCAATGAATCGACAAAATAATATGTAAACAAGCCTTCTAGTACAGTAAGCATGATGAAGGTATAATTCTGATGTCTAGGTAAATGTTGTCAACTAATTAAACAAGGATTACAGAAATAATAATATTTAATCACGCATTTACGCTAATTAATACGAGGACGTCTATAAATAGAATTTGAACTTACGAGCTCCAAAAACAAGCAAAATTATTTTTAGAAGTTGTAATTCCAGTCAATACATTTTTTGGTTCCACATGGCTGGCATTAGTACTAACAGCCAATACGAAACAAAAACTAAAGATATATTCTACTCCAACGTTGAATATTATTAATGTTTTTACTTATCATTGGAAAATATTAACTACGAAAAGATATTTGCGAACCTTTTCTCAATTTGCTGCGGTCAAATAGTTCTCTTCTGGCAAACAAAATTTACTTTGCTTAAACAGAGGTCGTGTGTTAATAGTGCTAGCGATCATCAAAAGGTAGGCGTGAGGATAAATTGGCACATTCGACATACAACATATCGACGTGATTAGACAATTTATGCTTGTTAGAACAAATCTATCATCAAAAGCACTACCTCAACTCCCTGGTTTCTATCAGAAGGACGATTAGTGTAACTTGTATTACGGAGGAGCTTTGTATATAATATGCTGCACAGAATATTAAGAGAAAGCACAAATACAAAAGGGAAAGTAAAGGAAACAGATTGAATGACTTTGAAAATAAATTTCCTGCAAATAAATTGCCTTTGACAAGAGTAAATAAGAGAGAAGAATGAAAATGGCTAGAATTGAAAAAGTTAAAATAATCAGGACTGCACAAACGGATGCAAGCAAAGTAAAAGCGGTGGGGCACTAAAAACAATGAATCAGGAGGAGAGAGAAAGATATTTAAACAAACAGAACAGTTTTCAGAAATGGATGATATAATTAATTAAAAGCAATTAACACACCCTCGACGTTTCTGGGCTATGCTCAAAGGGCAATTGCAGTGAAAAACGTTAATTTAAATACCCCGTTTTGTTGCAATATTAAGCAAACAGTTAGAATTAGGAAAAAGGAGTAAATAATATAAAATAGTAGATCTATAGAGTGTAACTTTACACCGATGATATCCCTGAAATTCTTCAAATTCTGGGAGAGCTTTTCCTCAACAGGAATGAAAACAGCAGTCCTGCTTAGGGTCACGGGCATTGAGATAAATAGATGTAAAAGGATAATTAATATCATGTGTGGAGGTACGGAGGTATACCTCCCTGTCAAAAAAAGCGCAGAAGATCCAATCCGAAGGATGGAGACGGCAAAGAAAGACAAAGGGGTAACAGAAAATACGAGACGAAATGGAAAAAAAACGCATAGTTAATTGATGAGGAATATAAAATAAACGATGACACCAGAGGAACAGAAAAACACTAAAATTAGAAATAAAAATTAGGATCATAAAAAGGGCGTACACATTAAAGCAATGAATGAAGACACATTGCAAGAGGATACCAAAGTGGAGCATAGAAACGTCATAAAGATATGAGATGCCAGACCAAGCTTTGGGGGTAGCAAAAATGTCTCAGTTTAAAATCAGTGGCAATCAGCGGAGCGACTAATAAGGAGACAATTTATAAAAATGGGTTCGGCCTGGAAGGTTGGCTCAAGAAAATGTATGGAGGTTTGGCCACAGAGAAGGCTGTTCAGCTCTTATGGGAATTGGACTGTTTCGACCTCTGGGTGAAGAAGTGTAGGTTTGAGACAATAAAGGATGCCTGGGCGAACTTATGGAGTTCGGCTACAGAGACAGTTGTCAGGCTCTTAGGCGAACAGGACGGGTTCGGCCTTTTGGCGAAGGAGGATGAATTCGCGAGGTATAGAAATGTTCGCTCTTTGAAGATGCTGGCTTATTCTGGGCGAACTTATGCAGGCCCAGCCATCTAGAAAGCTGTCAAGCTCTAAGCTCTTAGGCTAACGAGTTGAATCGGCCAGACTGATTCTTGCTGCTCTTCTTTGGCGTATTTAAACACCTTTCGGCCGTTATGTTCTAAGGCCGACGTTGCAGTGGGGGTTCAGTTGCTATGTGTTATTAAATGATTCTATAATTTTTCTAGGAGTCGGCAAGAATTATTTGATCGACATAATGCTATAGCTGACCTAAACCAGCGCATTTTAGCACAGCACTTGATTCTATAGGCGTGCAGATAGTTGATAAATTTGTGATACCTTTGGAATTTAGTCATTGATTCGTTATGGATAGCGTTGCGTCATTCGGCGGTTTTATTGGTTTCGGGAAGCTGGTGATTTTAACGGCTTGTTTCGAGCCGTTAACTGCTGTTTAATGTAAATAAAGTGGTCTTTGTTTCGGGGAGCGGAAATTTTAATATCTGCAGCGGGCGGAATGTCAATAATTTGATTTCCGTGGTTTCTTGTGGTTAACTGATGAAATGCATGACCGAAAATACAAGTCTTTGTTTTTGATATACGCTATACATGTATAACTGACAGCATGATATAGGAAACACTAAACGTACCTTTCAAAAACAATGAGAAAAATATACGGTACCCCCCACCCAAGAAAAGCGCCTTTCCGTGCTTTCCAAGAATACTTCGATACTCAGCATCACTCTGTTTCGCTGATACAATGAAATGCTATGAACCAGTTATTTATCAAAAAAAGAAAACAAAAAAAATTTTTTTTGCCGACGACCATCACACAAAAGTTGATGTTGTCTTCATTTTCGAAGGACCTATCGTATGAAAACAATCCAAGACTTCAGGAAAGTTCCTGGCGACCGGAATCGTGTACACATACAAACATACATCCCCCGCACAGCACGTTTAGGCACCCCCCAATATTGATCTAGTGGGCTGGGATCTTCACCAAAAGATCCGCACCGTCGCGCCGAGACGGAGATTTGATATAGTGGGTTCATTAGTCGGTTGGCTCGAATTTTAGAGATATTTGACTCAGAGTGTTTTTCGATATGAGGGAATTTCAATACTTCGTACACTTCGTGTCGAAGTAAATATGTCGACCTCAAAGTGTTGAATTGTTTTGGCTAATTGGTCGTAAAAGTACTTGAAATATTATTATTATTATTATTTAACAACTAATAAGAGCAAAAGCCTAAGGTTCGTGATGCTCACAATTACATGATAGAGCTTAACTACTATGGATAAATCCCAAATTAATATATGTTACATAAACGTGCACAGGAAAGAAGCCAATACACATAAGAAAATAAATTTACACATTTACTACATGTTCAGCACTGTCCAAACGGTTTTTAAAATGATTAAGTAAAGTAGCCGACACAACTGAATTGTTCAAGCAATTCCACTGCGCAAACACTCGATTTGTCAGGAAGAATTCTCTAACACACCGATTAAATTTGTATCGTTGTAATTTATATACGTGGTCTCGAAGGCCCACTATGATACGGTAAAAAGTAAAAAACATGCAAACAAAAAGTTTTGAATTTGAAACTTCGGACTACATATAATAGTGTGGCAGACATATTTATGACATCATCACGCATTCTTCACCACTAGAATTGTGTATGAGTCACTTTTCTGAGAGATATATGTCATATCTAAACAAAATATATACTGACCAAGCTTATGTACTTAACGAGTAAATGAATTTTTCGAGAATATACAGTCTGTTCTATAAAGAGGGCCCAAGACTATATCGACTTCAATTGTAATTTATCCATCAATAAACCATATATTGCAAAGGCTCCACGTTGCGGCGCCTATAAAAATGCGATGAACTGCCCGTTTGTTTGTTTATTATTTTAGTACAAAATTAAGAAGTCAAATTTGGGAAAATCACCACACAATTCTCAGGTTGTGTTTTATACTGTGCTCAGTTTGCCTGTCAGTAATTTAAGGCTAGTTAAAATGGAATGTATTAGCTGATGTTCGAAATAAAATGGTTGAATGCCTCTTTCTTACGATTTTATTAAACTGCAATATTATTTAAGCTAGCTGTCGGCAAAACACAAAACTGTTTATCTCAGGTTGGGATCAGAATTCCTCTATATTCACAAATTAGTAGTTCATTTTAGATTATTCGTCTTTGAGTAGCTGATATACGCGGTTCTGGTAGATAAAATTTACTATCTGTCATAGGACACAAAAATTTCGCCAGTGCAACAGCGATTACTTGAATATTAAAAAAAACAAGGAATCGCTTCGCAACAAAACCTCCATTTTATTGTTACAGGAATGACGTAGATAGGACGCCAACCATTCACTAGTTTCTGATGCTTCGAAATCATTGCAAGATCCGCAAAATTTATTGACGCCAAGGCTTTTATGGATTATTACGGCGTAGCTGGAGCCTTGAATATGCGATAGGCATTTTCAGCAAGGTTCAATCTAGTATTTTAATAAGTCTCCCGAACTCTTACACTCGATTTGTAGCTAATTCCTACCTCGTAAAATTTTCAACTTTGGCTCGGAGATGATCGGAAGGTGACGCTTCTGGAATTTCTCTGCTGGAAATGCTCTCCCGGCTGCAACTTTCACTCAGGACGCTCCTGAAGACTCCGCTGATGTGATGCAGCGCAGATCTCTGGCTTCAGCTGCTTAATTATTGTCCGGAATTAAAGTTCTAAGATTTCAGATGTCGGTTGCCAATCTTTAGTCGCATATGAGATTGAAAAATTTATAATTTTCTTGTGGCGGAAACTGCCCAAACACTTTCACTGGTGCACGGTGATGTGTACAATAAAATGCAACACATTTTATAACTAGTCAACACTTTTTATTTGCAAAAATATTAATTTTAAGAGAGCACACTTTCGCTCAAACGGTCTTAAATTATCATTTCAATTGATCTCTCTATTTTACAGAAACGCATCGCGTTGCTATGTTACCGCGATAATTTTTGTTAATTAGAAATTAGTTTTATCGCAAAATACACAAATAGAGTAAAGTTTGATTACATAAATCTTAAATTAAAATTTTCTTAAATTTAAAATATTGTCCTTTGCTTATAACTATCATTGTTCCTTCCGTTACGCAAACAAATGTTTTAACATCACTGCTCTGCTTTTTCACTTTGTTATTAATGCACTGAAATTTAGTTCAAATTTACACACGTTGCTCGCTTTCCTTCTTTTCCGTTGCCTAATTTCGGGATTGCTCTTTGTAATTTTCTATTATCCTTTATTCCGATTTCATTCACCTTCAGATTGCTTGCCATTCACTGACCTGTACGTTTATTAATAATTACGTTCCTTTAGTCTGCACATAACAAACCTTTTGTGTCAATTAATTTTGTTTGGTCTGGTGTTAAATATGCACAACCTATTTTATTTAATTATATTACTTTATTCAAACTCTCTGAAATATGCTTTGCTTATGCGTACCTTTATCCGTTTAATTACTACTTCTCCCATCTCATTTCAATGCATTTCAATTAATACTTTTATTATTGTATCCTAACTCTGTGCTTTATTGACTTGGTTAGATATTTTGCACTGCAAACAGAGCCAAGTTGTAGGCTTAAAACCACTTCAATATATAATTAAATGTGCCAGTCTCAACTCCAACTTGGTGAAAAAACTTTTTAAACACCTTCATTTGTTTGTTGTGGCCTTGTAGAGAATTTTTTACACTTTTCACCGGTCTACACTTTTAGTACTGTTATTACATTTTTGTAAAAAATGCAAAAACTGGTTTGAGCTAGTAAGCTGATAAATCCGAACTTTTGTGGAACAAGCAATAGGTGATAATAATTAAGCAAACTTAAAACAACTGCGTCTTCTATTTGTCGTTTCAATGTGCTTAACGTGTTGTAAACCATCTGAAAATGGAAAATATAGATGAACTAGTAGATATGCCACAAGTTTATTTTTAGTGTCAAAAAAGTAGTGTTACAAGCGCAGCGGCTTTATGCTGATCGTTTTCCGGACAAAATTGCTCTCAACCGTAGTAAATTACGAAAATTGGAACAACGCTTACGAAGAACTGGATCTTTAATAAAGCGAAAGGAAATCGTCGTGATCGAAACCAAAATTTGGGATTGAACGTGTTATTTAACGTCGAAGAAAGACCACCAATGTCGGTCGTGAAATTGCGCGTAGAACTAACGCATCGGTTAGCACGGTTCACCACATTTTGAGAAAGCATAAATTACGTCATTATTAGATGCGTTACATCTTGTTACATACGTATCAATTTACTTTTAATATTTTACTATGTCAATCTAGTTCAAAATTTACAACCGAATGATGCTACAAAACGAATAACTTTCTTAAATTGGTTTTTACTCATGCCAGGAAAACTCCAATTTTTGCTTGAAAATTCTGTATCTTTACCAACAACGGCATGTTTAATTGAAACAAACAGGGAAGTGAGAGAACACAATTTTCAGAAAATATTTAGTGTTAATGTTTTGTGCCGCATCTTCGGTATGCTGATTATTATTGTTGGTTCTGTGAGGTGTCTTGTACACATTTGCCACTTTTTCAGTTTATTAACAGACAGTATACACATTGCACTTGAGCTAAGTCGTTGACTGGTGTCTATTAGACTTTTCTGGGCCATTAAGGTTGTCTAATCATTGAATCATTTTAAACACTTCTCCGGGCAAGAACCTATTGTACCTCAATAACAATGTTGTATCCTCATACGAGTAACAGCGGAACTTGCTCATTAGCAATATAATGGACTCCAACAATTCTGGTAAATTAAGAAGCCTGTAGTTCTTAGTTTTGCATTTGTCACATTATTCAGTAGTGAATAACCATTTAATCCATCTAAACTATTAGCGAAAGAACAGAGTAGAGATATGGTAGTGTAGCATATGTTTTCATAATAAGCAGCTTTTAGACCCAAGACGAACAGATTAACGTCGACATGGAAGTGAACTAACGTGTTGGTTTGCAGCTATTGAATATGACAAGGATTAGCATACACAATTTCTCTAAACCGGACGTGGATAGTTCTAACAAGATAAGTGATGTAATCGACGATTTTTATTAGTTATTTCTCGGCAGTTAGTTTGAACTTAACCCGTTAGGAAAAGAACCTACTAAGCCTAGTTATGAACGTAGTGTTTTAGCAGCATTTTATTTCAATTCTTGCATATATTATCTAATATCACATTACAGTTGCAGGCGCTCCCGTAATAGATACCAAGATGGCAAGGTTTGAGTTGTTAAATACTTTGAAGGCTCTGATGTAATAACAGTATAACCTCTGATAATGTATTACAAAGTAAACTAATCAACAACTGCAATAATCTTTCTACCACTATAATTTTAATTTTAAAAAAATCAAATCTCATATGCAACAGTTTTTAGTCTGTACTACTATTAATTACCTGATTCCGCCAGTTACTTTACATTAAAAAAAATTAGAAGTTTTGAACTATTTTTGCAATGGTAAAACATTAGGCAACACATCATACTGTTTACCTAGGGCCTTAACTAGTTAGTAGCAGTACTTTGTAATTAATTTGTGTTTGACCAGATGATGATCAGATGTTATATCGATAAATTCTTAAAACATTCAAGAGTAAGGAATTATGCTTGATCAATTACAAAAATATGCAGCACAGGGCCAAATTTGCAGTTTTGCTCGACTTATTCGGGAGAACTCTGTTATGAGCATGAAATGTCAACAGAAAATTATACTTTTCATCGTGATATTAAAATTTCAATCTTGCTTTTCATTTCAGTAAGCATCTGTATGTACACTCTAGTTTGTTATAAAAATCTGTAGCAAATAGTTCTGAGATTCAACGGAAGTTAGTGGTGCAGGAAATGAGACCGGGTTAAAAATCAATATAGTTTAAGGGGTAAGTAACAGAAGTAGCATTTTAGCTATAGCGGTTTTATTACTTACTTTATTTACAGATTCAACCACAGAATATAAACAAAGGGAAATTCACGTACTCTAAACACGAAATATTTAAAACATCAATATGGATTCTACTGCGAAACATATTCCCAATAGACAGCCTCAGCCAGGTAGCTGTAGTTGGTTGACATGCCAACTTATGGGTGAGTATTGCACATTTTCACATGTCCAATAAGTTAGGTATTGCTTTTTCTGCGAGACAGGTTTGCCAAATAAAATCGTAATAGTTCAGTAACTGTTGCTTTATTTCTAGGAAGAATACCAGCACGACTTCTACTGTATTTGCTATCGTTTTCTGGATTTGCGGTTTCGTTTATCATGCGATTAGACATTAATATAGCTATCTTAGCTATGGCGAAGGAGTCCAAACAATCCGATATGAGCAGTGTCAGCGAGCAGCATTTTTTATACAATTGATAACCAGTCAAATGATACCATTAACTCTGTAATAGTAAGTTCTTTACGATACAAGATGTCAGCTATTTAACCACGATCGCCGTTCAGGATTATGGAGGACTTTAGAGTGGTCTTCCGATGTCCAAAGTTATATTCTTAGTTCGTTCTACTGGACTTACATTATTACACAAATAATTGGAGGAGAAATCACTCAAAAATACGGAACAAAACGTGTTTTTGGCTATTCTCAGTTGATCATGGCTTGTGCAGTCTTTGCATTCCAATGGGCTAGTGAACTTCATTATAGTATCGTAATAGTGTTGAGACTTATTCAAGGATGCTCTAGCGTAAATATTAATTATGTAGATAATTTACATCCTTATTGATTTCCTCTCGTATCAGGGTTTCACATGGCCTGCAATGTACTCATTAATTGGCCACTGATACCAGTGCAAGAACGAACCCTTTTCATTAGCAGTTTCAAGGTTATAATATTGGCACTGGAATGGCCTATCTCATATGCGGATTTATAATTGACATTTTGGCTGGAAGTACGTCTTCTATACAACAGGCTCTATAGGTGAGTGAAATGGTAATAGTAGATGCAAGCTAAAGTGTGTTCCACATAGGCGTGACGTGGTGGATAGTGTGGACTTCTTGGCATTTGATAGCCCTGAAACCCACCCAAGGATTTCATCAAGTGAAAAGGAGTACATCAAAAAAACACAGAGACGACGTATGCTATCAAGAGACAGTACAAGACACCTTGGGTCTCTATTTTTCGTTCAGTTCCTGTTTGGGTGATATCGATTACATGTTTTGGTCGAGTGTGGGTTTTGTTCACTTTAATACTTACGGCCCGCAGTTTATGAAGAGCATTTTGGGAGTTAATGCCAAAAAGGTAAGTTGGCGAATAATTGAAAAGGCTAAATCTTGAGTCTGTTTTTCTAGAACGGAGTTATTTCTGGATTGCCATTTCTGTCAAGTTACGTCTTCACGTTGATATTTTCTTATTGCGCCGATAAGATCATAACTCATCAATGGTTGTCAATGACACACACTAGAAAACTGCTAACTGCTTAGGTACAAGCATGAGTTGCCGTCAGGCTTTATGTAACCATCTTTTCACAGCCCAAATAATACCAGGACTTCTTTATATACTGATTGGATATTTAAACTGCAGCATTACGGTGATTTTGATAACGTGGTTTTTTGCGGTGACCTTGTTGACGGAGCCTTTGCAGGAGCGATGGCTAACATCGCCGATATAACTCCAAACTTTGGTGGACCAGTCCTCGGTCTTGCTCAAACGGTGATGATGACTGCTGGTATTTTCAATCCGCTTACTGCTGGCTACTTCACTTACGATGGGGTGAGTTGGTTTTTAAATTAAACGTTAATTATAACGTATTTTTTAGCATACACTATCAGCTTGGCGTAAAATATCAATATATCGGGAGTTATCAGCATAGGTACTTTCATAACGTACCTAATCTGGGGTACCTCGGATGTATGACCTAATCTGGGGTACCTCGGATGTATGAAAAACGATCAGTTGTTTCTTTCACGATTACTGTATTTGATATTTGCAGATTCAACCATGGAATTCGAAGAACGGTACTGTTTATCGAGAGGAATATAAACTTGTGCCCCAAGTAGAAAAACTGCCAAATTATAAAGGTGAAATTAGTAGTAAAGATGGTGGTGCATGAATCATGTATTTCTATTAAAATGTTGTTATCGTTTTATGTACTTTTTTTTAATACTTTTTTTATCGTTATTTTCCACGTTTCTCTGTTTGGAGCCTGACGAACTGCTTTTGAGGAAGTGTACCTTGTTACTATCTCGATGGGGACCGACCTCTCTTCGACCCTCCACATATGTTTTTTAACAGCCCATGTTTCGGAAGTGTAAATCGCAATTGGGAAAATCTTCGTATAAGGAGAGGCCTCTTTATTTTTTTGTCTACCAAGGTATCCAGTAAAACAAGTTTTAGGCTGTCGTATATCTTCCATTCTTTGAAGATAGCGGAACCATTTTAAACTCGTTGAATTTCTTTGACTGATAAGACTTTCCTTATTATTTTAACTTCGGTAGAAACCTTTAAACTTCTCACCAAATAATCAATTTCTACTGCAGTCAATTTTTTTAGTATAATCTCCTATCATAGCGCGCATGAGACGAGACAGTTTCTACTATGTTTTGTCCAACTCTCTTCTTATTTTTGATAGCACTCCCTTTGTCCCATTGTACGTATTCTTTGTTTGATTTCACATATATACCTAGTCTGTGGCTATCTATTACACCTCCGAAATGCTATGCTTCGGCATGTAGTATTAAATGAGTAATTATATTAATAATAAGGATAGATACCTTATTTAGATTTTCTAGTTCAATAATAATACAACTTTATTAATATGATATTATTTTGGTTATGCTTGATAAATGGAACTAGCAATCCATCATCCCCAATCCGTCGTCCTACGTAAAGACGTGGCGATATCACGGAATTAACAATAGAAGTCTTAATTAGAATGGGACTAAAATTATACAGTTCTTTTCATTGAAAGGTGAATATGGGCCAATTTACTTTTCGTTCATTCTCATAATGGTAGGTAGATTTAGTGAAATAATAAAAGCATGTGCAATTAAAGAATTTGTGTCAGGCATAAGACAAGTAAGAAAGGAAAATGTGGGCGCTGTTTGAAGTTGTGGAGTATTTATGAATATGATTTGTGTTATAATTATTATGATGCAGTCATATTATCGAAACTCGAATCTAGAAAATTATGAGTAGATGCATGATCCACGTTTGTGTTTAAACGAGTTTAGAGTGCGTTTTCCTGAAGTAGCATTAATTGAAGATCATTTCCTATGTCAACTGCACCATACTGTTACAAATTTTGAACAAACTGGTAATGTAGGTCATAGAATTAGAGCTGGCAGGAAAGGAATTCGAATAGATGATAATTTATCATCGAACAAATAAGGGGTCGGATGGCAGAGGAACCTACATTGCGCTTCGAAGGTTGTCGCAGGAAACTAATCTTAGTTAAAGTACATGTCAAACTATTTAAAAAAAAGGGTTAGACTTGTTTCCTTACAAAGCACAACTTCATCAGCAATTGCTGCCACCAGATTATAATAAACGAGTTGCATACTGTACCTGGTTTCGAAACAATGTAGATGATAATGCTTTGGATTTGACGTTCTTCTCAGAAGAATCATGGTTTTGTTTGTCTGTATACGTCAATTCGCAAGTGATTAGAATGTGGAGTACCAACAATCCCAATTTTATGACAGAAACTCTCTTGCATTGCCCTATAATCGGTATTTGGGTAGTTCTTTCGCGAAGGAGGTTGATCGGTTGCATATTTTTTTAAAGAGACTATCATTGCTGAAAGATACCAGAACAACATTCTGCAATCATTTATCAATCAGTTGGATGATGCGGAACTGCAACAGGGTTACTTTCAGCATGACAATGCTCGGCCTCATGCGGCTCGTACACCTTGGAATTCTTGTAACAATTTTATAAAAGATTGACATCACATGACCGCTATGTACCAAGATCGTGTGATCTTAGTCCCCTCGCTTATTTCCTGTTTTCCATGTTAAAAAACACCATTATTCAGACTGGAAGATTATGACAAAGTATAGTAGAAGAATTTAATACAGTTACGAATTACACCTCACCTTTTTCAAAAAGTGTTTGATAACATGAACAGACGTGTTGCACTGTGTATTAAAGAATAAAGCAGACATTTCTAATATCTCTTGTAGTTGAATAATTAAGTTTCGTTAGTAAATAAACGGCTTTGCATAATTTTTATTTTCAGGTTAGATTTAAGATTAAGGCTGCAATAGCAGTACTAGTCCCGCATTCAAATACTGCATTAAAAACGTCCCGCAAAACATCAAATGCGTCCCGCTAGTGCCGCATTTCTTAGTCTCGAATGCTTACGAAATTTCGGCTCTCGATTTCCCCAACTGCATTCTCGATCTGAAAAGTGTAATTTATTGTACGTAATATACTATTCAAAGTAATAGTATATTGTGTTTAACTCCCCCCCCCCCCCCGCTCGCTCAGAGTAACCGTGTCCCGCATTTTGGCTTTCAATAGTTGGCAGCCTTATTTAAGATGAAGTGTCTATTCAACCGGCGCAGGCTTATTTGTTGGACAATTACATTACTTTTACGTGCAATTTCCTTTATTTCAGTATAATATTGTAATAAGATGGATAAAAAGAATATTTATTTACTAGCAACGTGATATTGTACATTTTTGTCATAGAAACATAATATGAAAAGCTACTCATAGCTTCCAAGGGACCTGTCAAATTTTGTCTCCCTCAAACTCTTGGTAACCATGCAACTATAGGCCATGTCTTAGCAACCATACATTGAGGCAACCCTTGATGTTACTTAAATATTCTAATTTTAAATGTCATTATGACATTTTGAAATTTCATACTATTGTTACTAATATGCTAGTAATAGTCCATTTACTAAAGGAAAAAAGTTCTAACTTCGTTGACTCAAAACCGAATTTCAACATTTTTTTTATTATTTCGGAAAAAGTTTATAAAAAAGTTCCCCATGGGTGCGAAGGTGTGCTTTTTATTTTTTCAATTGTTATTAACAAATAAGTGTTTTTTAATATACTCTTAATTAAAAAATGTATAACTATTTTATTTTTTTCAGCTATTGCCTGAAATTTGATAACAAGGTTTTTGGGATCGCAGATTACGAATCTGTCCTCAAAATTGGTCTAAAAACAAAAATGGCGTCTACAAAATGGCTTCGAAAGCCTATTTTTTTATTTTCCTTTTTTTAATTTTTATTAGATGTCTAGAGGTTTTTGAGGGCGCTGATTACGAATTTGACATTAAAACTCAACTAAAACAAAAAATGGCGGATCCAAGATGGCGAAAAAGCGTAAACTGTTTTTGTTCATACTTTATTTCTTACCTATATAGTTTTTTGGGTCGCTGGTCTCAAATTTTATGTTAAAATTTATCAAAAATACAAAAGATAACGTCTTTAAAGCGGCAAAATAGTTTCATTTTTGAATTCCGAGCGTTGCCTCATATCTAGGGGTTTTTGACACAGTAATTATAAATATAGCATTAAAAGATTAATTTTTATTCTGTACGATTATTATTTAATAAACATTATATGCAAATAAAATTCCAAATTGTTAAATTAACTCAAATTTTAATAGATCAAATACATGTAAATATAACATACGAATACATATAAATTCCAACGCCTAAAAATGTGTTTCTTCGTACAATTGTATAATTTCCAAAAGATATTACTGAATTAAAAGATGTTTCTGTTTGTGACCGACGGAGGAATGTTATTACATAAAAACAAAAGGCAACTTGTTCAACAATATGGTGCAATTTTAGATATAGTAATTTTATTGTACGTAATTATGGAAAAAAAGCAATTGTTTTTGTCGATTATCAGAAACATAAAATAAAATCTGCTGAAAGAGCCCAACGTCTAAAAACGCAAACTGCACCGGATATTCGATTTGAAAGAGACTGGTTTTTAAAGTTGTATCAAGAAAAACTTTTGGCAAATGTCTTTCATGTCGTTTAATTGATTTTTTAAAAGAAACTTTAGCTGCAAATGATATCCCTGCTCTCAAGCTGAAAGTGATGCTGATCGGTTAATACAGGGACCGGCAGAAACATATTAAACATTTTAAAGTGCAATATTCCACTAACGTTTTTATCCATACAAATGTGATGAATATCATCTTATTAAGTAGGCTCAGGAGTTTGGTTTTAGTGTTTAAGTAATATATCAAAATGCGTTTTAATGTGCAAGAGCGAGCTTATCGTGTTGAGCTATTAGGACTGAATCAATAATAACTGTGCAACGTGCGTTCAGAAGACAATTCAACAGGCGGCAGGATGTTCCATCGTACTTGACAATAAGACGATGGGTTCTGATGTTCAGAGAATTTGGTTCACTTTATAACAAAAAGCCACCGGGAGCTCCACGAAATTAACAGTATTAGACGAGATATACCAGAAATAGTTATGCAAGATTTTGTTCGACATATTAATGAATGTTCTGAAGAAGAAGGTAGACACCTCCGGCACTCGATATTTAAATAAATAAACTCCCAAGTTTTGTGAACATACTCATCTTTTCGTTTTTTTGTTATTACACTGTATAAAGAAAAAAATTGTAAATAAAATGTTTAATATGCTTCTGCCGGTCCCTGTAGTTACAACAGCTCTCAATGCATAAAATAAAAACATAGTCGTAGTATCTGAGAATATAGACGCATTACTTATATTAACAGCTTTCGTTTCTCCTGATAAATATATATATATATATATTTTAAAACCTGCCAAAAATAAAGAAAATAAAAATATATCTTCTTCTAAAAGTGTGCGCTTGTTCTCTCTGTACATGCTTTAACTGGTTGTGACACAACTTCAGCATGTTTTAACAGAGCAAATAATCTTCCTCTTCTTCTTGTTCAGTTGCATATTCGATTTTGTATGTTTGCGATAAACTCGGTTATCTTCACTTTATTGGCTGCAATTCTAGATAACTTATTGGAATTTTTCCCATACCACGCCCTTATGTTTTGCAACCAAGATATTCTTCTGCGTTCTGGTCCACGATTGCCATATATCTTACCTTGTGTAATAGATTGTAGTAGGGCGTACTTATTCTCATTCCTCATGTATGTCCGAAATATTGGAGTTTGCATATCTTGATGTTGTCCATGATCTCTTTACTTTTTTTCATCCTCTCCAGAACTTTAATATTTATAACACGGTCTTTCCATAATATCCGCAATATTCTCCGGTATAATCACATTTAAAAGGCTTCGATTTTTTGTGTGATAGTTCCGTTAAATGTCCAGGACTCGACCACCGAGCAAGATGGGAAAAATGTAGCATCTTACCATGCGAGTTTTGGTGTCCAGGTGCAGATCGTGGCTTTTGAATATAGTTTAATATATTGAAGATATATAAGGATGAGGAACACGAATAGGACCGGCACCTTATTAAAGATCCACATGGATAAGTACTAGTAAATGAAGCAATGGCTATGTTCAGGAAAGAATAAATTTGCCAGTATATTTGAAAATAGCAATGATTTACAAGAGACTGCAAAAATTTATATAAAAAAATGTATGCTTGCAATGTATGGTGCAAAGAAAAGTAACTGCTTAAACTCTTACAGAAATGTTTAATTGATTGATCGTTTTTTATTATTCATATACCGCAAGGTAAATGAGGTTACCTATAGACAATACAATACATATATTTTTTAAATAAAAACATTTTGAATTTTAGATTTGACTCTTTTATTTAGGCGTCTACTAAAAAAAGTAGCCTTAATTTAGCATCACTGTGACCTACGATGGATTCAGCAGAACAACATTTAAAGCACGTGTATTTGCAAACACAGTTGTGGCTGAGAAACCAAGATATTTCAAGGAAAGATTGGGGTTGGAAATATGATACAGGAAAGTGTTTTCCAATCCTAATGACACAAGAACCAGATCCACAAAACATCTTAAAAATTGTTTTTTTGCAACTACAAAACTAGTTGCGGGCCAGCTTGTGGGTGTAGGAAAAGTGGCCTTTAGGCTCGGGGGTTTGCGGTAAAGGTGGCGGAAATAGTTGCCTTAATTCACGACCGGCAGTGTCAATGGAAGAAGTAGAAAAAAAAGAAACTGAAGCTAAATAATGTTTTCTTCTTTTTAAATGTATCTTGGGTTAATTTTAATAAATCAATTAAAATATAATATCTTTAATACTCATTTAACTCTTCTATCATTTGTTTCCACCATTTTTCAGACACCTTTTTCCATTTTTGATAAATTTTAACATAAAATTTGGGATGAGCGACCCAAACAACCCCTAGGTATAGGTATCAAAAATAATAAAAAAATGACCCCTTTCCGCCATATTGGATCCGCCATTTTTTATTTTAGTTGAGTTTTAATGTCAAATTCGTAATGAACGACCCCCAAACCCCCAAGACATCTAATAAAAACTAAAAAAAAATTTATAAAAATTAGACCTTCGACGCCATTTTGTTTTTAGACCCATTTTGAGGCCAAATTCGTAATCTGCGACCCCAAAAACCTTATGTTATCAAATTTCAGGCAATTAAATAAATAATATAGTTATAAATTTTTTAATTAAGAGTATATTAAAAAACACTTATTTGTTAATAACAATTGAAAAAATAAAAAGCATACTTTCTCACCTATGGGGAACTTTTCTATAAACTTTTTCAGAAATAATAAAAAAAAAATCTTCAAAATCGGTTTTGAGTCAACGAAGTTAGAACCTTGACGAATTTTTAGCGTTTAGAAAATGGACTACATATAAATAAAATATTGTATGCACCACGGGAGATATTCATGTTTTTTACCCTCGTTTGACTTACAGACCTCGGGCCAGAGACCCTCGCTCTGTAACACATGTCAACCTCTGAGAAAAAACATATTCATTTCTCCCTTAATGCATAAATATCTATTAATAATAAAATTTGACAGTTTGAATTAAATAGAAGTATGTAAACCAATTTTAATGGCGTTGGTTTGCACTTCACACAGCTATACTAGATGAAATACATTTTTGATAATACTATATTTAAACAGATAATTTAATAAATGTAATGTCAAATTTCATTATTGTAAGTCAAAATTGTAATAATAACTGGGCATATTATGTAACCAGGCTAGGTGCTAGGAGAGTTTTTGAAATAAAAATAACAAACAGAGTCTAATTTTCGATAAAAACACACATCTGAAATCTAAAAATAAATTACTACTATTTAATCGAATAATATTGGATAAATTTTCAATTAGTGCTACTTTAAACAAAAATATGTGTTGCTAATTGTTCATATACCAAATAATGGAGTGTCAACATCATAGGATGTGAAGTATTTGGAGGAAGTTGTTGTGAACTGGTTGAAGTTCATCAATTGGCTGTAGCGGAAAACCACCTAATTGGTGTGAGCTGGTACCAGAGAGCACTTTCAAAAAGTTAGACTAGTGTTGTTCTTGGAAAGAACCGCTTCTGAAAGAAAATATTTAAGATAAACAAAATAAACCACATAATGCTTAATTAATAATTACCTGAAATCATCTGAGAAAAGATATATACAAAAGCTGTGGAGTTGAAAGATTGAGTGAACCGTCACCGTACACTTTACATTTAGGCAATCTACATAACGGATAAAGAATTGGAACGTTCCATGCGCGGTTGAAGGTAGACGTGTCAGTAATTACATTACATTACAGCAATGGCAGTCTCCACAACCTAGCAGATTAAAAGTAGCGTTAATAAAAATATTGATATTTACCTGAATGTCTACCCCAGCTACACGCTTAAATTTAAATTTAAGGTTTAGATTTATCAGGCCCAGTAAAACTCCCATTTTATATGTTTCAATAAACACTATAAATGTATATCTTAGTGACGATTAATTCTTCTTAGGTAATTTTGTTTTATTTTGTATTTTGCATTTCTAATTAATTAATTAACATATGCAAAAAAACAAAATACATTATAAATTCTAAGCGAATTTTACAACCTTATTTTCTTATTGTTGTCTTGATTATAATATTTTGGTTAGTTTTCAATTAGCTGTAAGTAATTATCATTGTATAGTGGTTGAAGAATCAATTAAGCATTGCACACATAAATGCGGCTTGTGTAATGCTGCATAGCGTATGAATGATAAATTTAATTTAATAATAATATCCAGATTTCCAATGGGTATCATGTGATGTAACAGTTGCATGTTTTACATGGTGGTGTTGTAAAGAGCAACCAGAGTTATTGTTTATATGAAGTAGTAAAAAAATAACTTGAATTGATAATCTGCGCTAAATGGTCACGTTAAGGGTTAAATTCCCATCAATCGTGAAGACTAATAACTGATGATTTGATACGTAATAGCAATATAGTATTCTTTACGATCAAATTTGACTATATAAGTCACAAGCATTATTCAAATATAGAATTCAAGATTGTTTGAGTCCATTTAACGTGGTATTTTACTATGAAGCCAGTAAAACCAGTGCAAGTGAGTGTTGTGGTATGCTGTTGTACTGTCTATCCACATCTTAGAGGTGTCAAAGAGCTACAACGAGTTTTTATTTGATCGGGAACAACCCAGGGCGGTGTTTGCTGACTAACATTTATTCAGTTAGGAGCTGAGACAACACAATCAGGTACAAGAAATACAATCAGAAGGGGGAGTGTCCATTTCTTATAAAATATTAAGAAGTTATATAGCAAGTTTGGTGCGGCAAATCATTAAAATAATTGTAAATATATATTTAGAATAATTAATTTGTTAAATTTGATAGTGCTTCGAGTAGTCGACGGTTTTCGATCATTATAATTTGAAATTTACTTTTTTGAATTAGGTTATTTTTTAGAATCGTCATTTAAATCAAGTTTGGAAATTATACATTTGATTAAACTATTTTTGACAATATCTATTTATTTTGTAATCTCAGATCAAACTTCGAAGAGATGCTAACAAACTGAACTATGAATTTTGTGGAGTACCTGCAGAGTGTATTTGATTCACGAAGTCAAATAATTATTATATTTTAAAAGTAATTCAGTCTTTAAATACAATAGAAAGTTGTTAGTTGAAAATGCATCCATTCAGCTGGGAGACAGGAATCCCATTGCTTGAACTGTCTAGCCGAGGTTTTAAAAAACGATAATCACATGACATAATTCTAAATGTCAAACTGACTTATGAGATATGTCAATTTCTATTTATTTCATTAAGAAGTAAGGTAAGTACATAAGAAGTTATACCTGATGATGTTGCTTGTTAATAATTAGAAAAGGGTAAAAATTTAGGATCTGGTCCATTCTCACAACGAGGTGATTCAGTAAATTATTGTAATTATTGTCAAAAGCTTTTGACATTAGCCTGAAGATGGTTTAATATATAAGCCGAAACATGTAGCGCATGTAAAATATATGTTACTTTTATGAGGAAGACAGTGTTTACTTTACAATAATTTAGAAAAGGGTATATTTAATATAATATTATTTGTAATAACACCGTAAGAGAGAGGTATATTACACTTGGCAACCCTGGAAACCACACAATTTCGCAGTCAAATACCTAGGCATCAACCTGGACACACGGCTCAATTGGAACTTTCATATTAATCAGAAACTACTCTAAAGTTATACCAGACTCAAGCAACTGTATCCTCTATTTAACCGCAAGTCCTCCTTAAAAATTGAATGTGCAGTCCTTTTCTATAAAAGGCTCTTACGACCGTTACTCCTGTATGGATCACCGATATGGTGTAATACATCTCCAACTAACATACGCAATCTACAGAGATTCCAGAACAAAGTGCTGCGAATTGCAGTCAGTGCACCCTGGTAGAGATAGGCGCGTGACGTGAAAACAGTCGGGTCACGCCGCGTCACGGCGGGTCACGTCGTGAACGTGAATAATGATTGAAAATCGGGACGTGAACGTGAGTGAAAATTTCCAAGGCGTGATTCACGTTTCACGTTAATTTCACGTTAAATATTTAGTAATCAATAAAAGATTGGAAGGTGCCCCGCCTACTCGCTGCCCTCCCATGTAGAAGATCTAGAGATGGAGCTGAGCATGCGCATCTGTGTTGTGGTGTGAGTGTTATGTGCACTGTGTACAGTCAATGGCGTCTTGCCTGGGAAATAATAATTATTTCTATTCTAAAGTTCTATTTAAGGCAGCTGGGACGCACGGACACAAGAAATGCTCTGTAGATCATGTAGGAATAGCGCATTCGCTGCAATATCCCACAAAATACTGAAATCGCATACGCAGCCCCGCCTGCCCTTCGAATTCGATCACCCAGTAATATTTTCTTTAGTTAAAAATTTATGTAATTTCTTAGAAACGTGAAAATATTTTTACCTTAACTTAATTTGATTTTTAAATTATTTAGTGTCCCAACATCCACTAACGATAAAAGTTCTGGGTAAAACCTTTTGCAGATTTTTATTGTTTCTAAAATTGAACATTCTGTTCTATCCGAATTTGAAATGAAAGCTGCGGGTCACGCCAGCGTGAACGTGAGTGAACGTAAGCGTGCGTGAACGTGAGTGTTTAAAGCTAGGGTGAAACGTTCGTGACGTGAGTGCATACTCACTCACGCGCCCCATCTCTACACCCTGGTACCTCCGAAATACACAATTGCATTACGAGCTTGGTCTCATGACTATTGATGATCACATTAAAATGAGTGCAAAAAATTCATAATCAATTCAAGTGCGTGTAGTGGCGCGCTTCATTACGAACTATTTCAAGCGCAGATCCACTGAAGACTCAAACGGCGCTACCACAGGATATAATATCGGCCGACATCGCAAATCACTGAATTGTGAAGTGTCCATTGAGACATCCAAATAGTCTCCTTACCTTAGTTTACATCAATTATATCGTATGTAATATCCATGCTATGTATAACAATGTAATTGTTGATCTGGCGATAAATATAATATTAAAAAAAACCTTTTCTTACGTCAAACTGACACTGGCACCGTCCACTTACCACACCAATGTCATTCTCCCTGGACCTTGGTCTTGTATCTTTTCCACTCTATGCAGCACCTCAGCACCCTTCTCAGCATACATTAGTACAGCTAACTCTAAATTGTCCCTGGCAGCTCTGCAACATCAGCCAATATACAGCGGACTGCACCCCAGGAATGGTCAGGCACCCGCTCACCTCCCAAATTCGCTATTGCGGACAACTCCATTTATATTCTTAGTAGATCCATCCATGTCTTTGGTTTTATTTTATATTTTATTTAATAACAACTTGTTCCAGACCATTATTTATTTTTTATTAACCCTTAGGACACAGTTTAACACTTTTATTAATATTCAAATGAATTCGCTAGGGTTGGAACTCCTTAGTATCGGCAAAATTCTAAGTAGGACCTTGACCATATGACCACAGAAGTCGGTGTCTAAGGTACCTGGTACTTTGCATGCCTAGACCAAATAAACAAACGCCAAATTAATTACATATTAGTTTAATCACACAATATTTTCTTATAAATATTAGATTAGCTTCATACCTTTACGTTTTTACAAACTATCCTGTAGTTTGCCTTATTTTATTACATATTCTTTATAAAAACCAAATAGCACTATTGTTTCTTTTTTCAAATATTATTTCATACTTGGAATCACCTTTAAGAATTGTTTTCGATTGCAAAGCTTCAATCAGCTCATTGCTGTATTTTACTAAATTTATAATTCAGTTTTTGTATTATTGCAGTATGATTAAAATAACCTGTTTATTAATAACAATGCCAATCCTGTCATCTGACAAATATCCAGTACTATTTTTATTGATGTAGGTATAATTCCATAACCATATATTGCGATGGTCTTTAGCCCTGTACTCGGCTCTGGTTGCAATACAGAAAATACAAAATACAGTCACAAAGGCACAAAGTCGAGGCAATGCAAATAACTGGGAAAAGTCATGTAATTTTATTAAATCAGAATAATACTGGTAGAATAGACGATTAACTTTAAAAGCATTCAAATGAGTATACAAATAGGGGAACTCAATTTCAAGTGTTGGAGTTAATAAAAGAATTTCAATTATAATTTCAAAAGTTTGGCAATGTAGAAGCCAGACATGAATTAGTTAAAATTGACACAAAAATTCAAATTGTGCAGACTTGAGATGAAGCGTTAGTTAGTACAGTAATTAAAGAAAAACTGACGTTGTGAGCTTATTTGATTAAGGTAAGAAAGGATTTACGAATTGGATAATGCAAGCAAGATTAGCATAAAAGAGATTTTGGCAAAAAGGACACAGTTATTTTTGAAGAAAATGAAACAATAAACAGGAAATAGACAAGTTTAGTGCTATTAGTGAGTCAATGAAGTGATGTGAGCAAAAATACATTTGTTATAAACAATTTAATGGACAGGAAGATAGGTTATAAACAATTTACTTTGAAAGACAATAATTTTAGTATTAAGAGTTCTAGTTAAATGTTTGTAAAATATGAACTTAATGTTAAATGTTGTTAATTTGTACTAAGCTGATTTCCTTGTATTTGATTTTTGATGTTCATTTGTTTTTAGAAGCTTGGATATTCAATTATTATTAAACGTTGACACCAGCAGCATCTGCCTTTTACTCTGCAATTAATTAAAGTTTTTATATGGTTAAAATAAAGATACAGAGTTGAAACTTTACCAAAGTGTGCAGTTTTATGTGTGTAACCAGTGGTGTTAAAAGGGGCGATACATCTTGAAAGAGAAAAAATTTTTCACGCCTCCTTCGACGAACCAGCAACGGCAGGCACCCGAGGAGATTGCAATCAAGATCCCAGCGTTCCGGAGGGCTACGAACGGGTCCAGAAAGTGGAGACAGGCTGTCCGAGGGTTTCAGCAGCGATACCGGCATCAAAGGGCGACCGCAAGTACCGCAGGCACCAGGGAGGCTTTCCGCAACAGCTACCGATGCAAGAGCGAGGTTAGTGTGGGAATTTTCATTAATCGACTGTAAGGGCGTGAAACATATGAGCCTACCTGTGTCTCGTGAGCTTCACAACCGAGGGCCAGCATTAGTTTCTGTCAAGGCAACGATAATCAGCCAAAAAATCTCAATTTAATCCAAATTTGGAGGTTAGAATGCAATAAACAAAAGAGTAGGCGCAAACAACGAAGATGCGGTTTTCCTAGAACAAAAGAATGTACAGACGCTACCACAAAGGCGCGAAAATCAATCCATAACTCACCTGATTTTTAATTTGCTCATAATTTGATTTACTAGTCATTTCACAACGCAGAAAGTCGCACAAACTGAAATTTATGTAGGTCAAGGTTAACTGTCAACTCGAGCACCGGCGCAGTGCAGTTTTGATATTATTTCCCAGTGGCGTGCTGCCATTTTCAAATAAATTTAAGGAACCCGACACCTGAGAGCTGAGTTTTTATGTTCTTAATTTTGGAGCTAGCAAATATTATCAATAACGGTTATATGCAATGTTTAAGAGGGCAAAATACCATAGATATTACTAGTTAATTTGGTGAACCCAAGATTAGTCAGTTTAATGTAACATTTACCGATCTTTGAAAAATAATTGGTATGGTAGACAATTTTAATTTAATTATTTTATTCTATAATAATAAAAACACACATATCATATCATAGCAATATATATATTGTAATGGTATTAAGCCCACGACTCGACTCTGCTAGCAGTGCAACATAATGGACCAATTCAATAAGCACAGAGTTGGGGTGTTTTATGTAGCTGCAATGTTAAACTAAAAATTCAATCAGGAAATGCATTGATAATGAGATGCGAGAAGTAATAAAGTAGTTGAATAAGGAACGCAGAAGGTAGAGCTCGTTTTCACAGGGGTCGAAGTTGACTTTTAAAAATAATAAAAATAATAGGTTTATCCATAATAGAAAGCCGAATCGAAAGAAATTAATAGACACAAAAAGGTTTGCTATGTGCAGGTTAAAAGAAGCTTAGTTTTTTAAATTAAATGTCAAAAAAAGTGAAATTTGTGAGGAATCTAAAGGGTAAAGAAAGATAGAATCAAATAATAGGACATTGCAAAGGAGCAATTTGAGGAGCAGGCAGCAGGACATGAACGAAGCAAATGAGAAGTGGTAAACTCGAATAAATCAGTGCATTTAAAATTACAATTAGTGCAAAAGCAGAGCAATGATTAAAATTAAATGTGTGTGCGCGCAGCGCTACCGAAATAATTTTAGATGTAAGATAAGACAATAACTTAGATTATAAGAAAAATGTAAAATAGAATTATGTAATCAAATGTATTTCCCTTTTGTACTTTAAGTTATCAAACATAATTTTCGTTAATATTGTCTCATAGCAACCAGATTCGTTTTTGTTTAATAACGGGAGAGAACAATTGAAAATTAATACTTGACTGTTTGTTGAGGTTTGTGCTCCATATTTTTATATAATTTTCATAATAAAAGTTTTTTTCAAGCTATAAAAAAGTATACCAGTTTATTGCCCAAGTGTCAGTGTGCAAGTGGGTGTATTTTCAACAGGTTCCGCAACAAAAACATACAAAATCCATAATCTCAAATAAGAGGATATCGGGGCCGATCAACTCCATTCTGCGAACTTTGACTACAGCCAGAAGAAGCGTCGGAGCCAAGATATCAGCAGTCTAAGGCAGAAGACAGGTCTGCAAGAACGTCTCTAGCAGATTTGGCAGCAAGGGGACCAAGAATAGCGGAGAAAACCCAACGGCGTCATTTCCAGAAGGGGCGATACAGTTCAACGAATTTTTATAAGGTACGATTTAGCCTAAACAAAGCGTCAGCGTCCGGAAAACAAGATGCATACGACTTCAAACCTTGTTAAAGAAGAGGAGATCCTTCCCAAGGCTCTAGCTAAGCCGCATTTTAAGTAATTAGCTCGGCGTCAGTAAAATCCGTGGTTTGGTGGAAGTTGAAGCTTTGCAGGAAGCGACCAGAAACAATTGCCAAAATTTGGACGGCGTCTGTCTGACGTCACGAACTACGTAACTGCTAGAAACAAAAGTTGTTATTTGTCGCCAAGCGCGAAATTTTGAATAATTACTTTGCGAATTCTCATATTTCATGAGTATTATAACTTTCAAAGCACCGCTGTGTGCACTAGTTAACCGATTTGTGATTTGCCAGATTTGTGGACCTTGAGCGACCGCGTATTTGAAGTACTGACTGTGTATAGTACCATTTCAGATTAATTTTAAAATACAGTCGACTTTGGAACTCACCCTGAGATTAAAGAGCTTGTATTCATTCTACTGAGAGCTAGCGTTTTTCTAATTAATTGCAGATGAATAAAATATAAAGAGAGGCCTACAATCATTTATTTTGTACACTAAATCAGTATATTTCATATTTTAACCAGCCTAGTAATTTTGATGACAGGCAAAGTTCGAACACAGTAAGATATTAAACAGTGAATTGTGTATTTGGATTTTGGCTCTAACTTATACAAAATACAATTAAACAAAACAATTAAATTAAGTAATTAGAGAGCTTATTTCATATCAAATTGGCGCCCAACGTCGGTGCAAAAGTGAATTAATAATTATTAGACTGTCCCATTAGAATAAACACTTAGAAAAGCCATCTCAATATAGGGTAGTGTAGTATACGTTTTCGTAATGAACAGCTTCTAGACCCAAGACGAAAATATGCAATGACTTACGCCATCTGTCACGCGCGTACGAAAGTACTTTCAGCGTAACTTCACGCCTATTGAGTTTAGAGATCTATGTATTGTTGTGATACACTAAAGGTGGTTGAAAGATAAAAATATAAAACTAATAAATTTGGAAGATTACTACAATCAAATCTTAAGGTGTTGAGATAAAGTTGGGTGTTAATTTTTAAATGAATAATGAAAGTTAATTGAGACAATGGGTGAGGTAATTTGATAATGAAATGGTAATTGAGTATACAAATTTGATGGTTGAGGTTAATTTTAATAAAGTTCAAGCCAAGGTTACAATTGACCAATGTATTTGTTAGAATGATAAGAATTAATAGCATGTAATAATAGGATATTTAAAATAAATAAGTGTGCAATAAGAATTGTATCTAACAGGGATGAAAATTTTGTTTAATTAGTTACATAAACAACTCATAAAAAGTGTACTTAAAAATTTGAAAACCCTTTTTTGATAATAAAAACTTGAAATTAATGGCTTAAATGGTATAATGGTTTAATGGGATGTGAAGGTATAACGTTTAAATAAAGATATACAATCGGTGAAGAGATTGTACCATATAGTTAATTGGAAATAAATAACACCGAAGATTATATTATTTGAATGGGATTTGGATTTATTGATACATACAGGATATAATTAGGATTCGTTGGAGACATTGGTGGTTGCATGCAAGACAAGTCAGGCATTTGAAAGGTAGTTGTCATAATTAGCTGATTGATTTGGATAATTTTATTGGGTATTGATGGAGACATAGGACTATCTGCAGAATCAACAAGGTTAGATTTGGATCATCAATAATATTGAAACTTACCTTGAGTCGATTGGTGTGACGGTGACGTTTAAAAGGGAACAGGACTGAATTCAAAGAACAGTAGGAGTCATTGACAGGATAGATGCAGTTCGAGGGTTGACGGACCATCATAGTTGTTACTATTTGAGGAATAAGCGGTAGGCGTTGCAGACTGTCGACATCGGAAGCTGTTGTTGGTTGGATTTTTACAGTGAAAGCTAGAGAAGTTTTTAAGGTTTGTGTAAAGAATTTATAAAAGCTTTTTGAATAACAATCAGTAAAAGAAAGTATAAAAATAAACTTAATACAGTACTTACGTAGGTGAATTGATTGATATGTGTGTCAATGTAAAGTATAATTGCCAATACCTGGTTTGATTAGGTGTAAAAGTCAAGTTGACATTAAATGCCATTTAGTAGTCAAAGATTTTAAGAATGCAATTTAAAATTCAATTAGCAGACCACTAGATTGGCGAACCTCCCTGATAAGAGTACTCAATTAAAATAATTATTCAAAATACATAATTGATTTGAAAATTAAATAAGGGCTAACTAAAAAATAAGCTATTATATAAATATTAGCTGCTTAATGTACTGCTTGTTGTCACTACAGTATATATTATCTTTGATGTCGACATGGAAGTGAACAAACGTGTTGTTTGCAGCTATTGAATATGACAAGGTTTAGTATATACGATTTGTCTAAACCGGACGTGGATAGTTCTAACAAGATAAGTGATGTAATAGACAATTTTTATTAGTCATTTCTCGGCAGTGAGTTTCATATTAACCCATTAGGAGAATAACCTCTTAAGCCTAGATATGAACGTAGTGTTTTAGCACCATTTGATTGAAATACTTACACATATTATCTGTCATCGCACTACATTTGCAGGTGCTGGCCTAATAGATACCAAGATGGCAAGATGTTGTTACTTCGAAGGCTCTGGCATAATATCAGTACAACCTCTGATGATGTATTACAAAGTAAACTAATCAACAATTGCAATCATCTCTCTACCACTATAATTTTAATCTAAAAATGTTCAAATCTCATATGAAACAGTTTTTAGTTTGTACAACTATTAATTACTTGATTCCGCCAGTAACTTTTAAATTTTTAAAATTGAATTTCAGTACTATTTGCTGCCAATGGTAAAACATTAAGCAGCACATCCTACTCTTTACCTACGCCCTTAACTAGTTAGTAGCAGTACTGTGTATTTTTTTTTGACTAGATGACGATCCGATGTTATATCGATGTGTTCTTAAAACATTCAAGGGCTAAAAAATTATATTTGATCAATAACAAAACTATGCAGCATAGAACCAATTTTGCAGTTATGCCCGAGCTCAGGAGAAATCTGTTATGAGCATGAAATGTCAACCGAAAATTCATTTTTTTGCTTTTCATCGTGATATAAACATTTCAAGCTTGCTTTTCATTTCAGCAAACACCTGTATGTACACAAGATTTTGTTTCTAATTGTCTTGAAGATAACGTGATTCTGTAGTTTTTTATAAAAATCTGTAGTAAATAGCTCTCAAATTCAACGGAAGTTAGTGGTGCAAGTAATGTGACCGTGTTAAAAATATAGTTTAAAGGGCAAGTAACAGAAGTAGCATTTTAGCAGTTTAATTACTTAGGTACTTTATTTTACAGGTTAAACTACAAAATATAACGAAAAGAAAACTCAGGTAATCTAAGCAAGAATTATTTAAAATTTCAATATGGATACTGCAGCGAAAAATATTCCCAATAGACAACCTCAGCCAGGTAGCTATAGATGGTTGCCATGTCAACTTATTGGTGAGTATTGCACATTTTAACATGTCCTAATAAGTTATAGCTTATTCCGCGAGTATAGTACCTACAGGTTTGCCAATTCAAAATCGTAATAGTTCAGTAACTGTTGCTTTATTTCTAGGAAGAATACCAGCACGGCTTGTACTATATTTGCTATCGTTTTCTGGATTCGCGGTTTCGTTTATCATGCGATCAGACATAAATATAGCTATCTTGGCCATGGCTAAAGAGTCCAAAACATCCGATGTGAGCAATGTCAGCGAGCAGCATTGTTATACAATTGATAACCAGTCAAATGATACCATCAACTCTGTAATAGTAAGTTCTTTACGATACAAGATGCCAGCTATTTAACAACGATCACCGTTCCAGGATTATGGAGGAACTTTAGAGTGGTCTTCCAATGTCCAAAGTTATATTCTTAGTTCGTTCTACTGGACTTACCTTATTACACAAATAATTGGAGGAGAAATCACTCAAAAATACGGAACAAAACGTGTTTTTGGCTATTCTCAGTTGATCATGGCCTTGTGCAGTCTTTGCATTCCATGGGCTAGTGAACTTCATTATAGTATCGTAATAGTGTTGAGACTTATTCAAGGATGCTTTAGCGTAAATATTAATTATGTAGATAATTTGCATCCTTATTGATTTTCTCACGTATCAGGGTTTCACATGGCCTGCAATGTACTCATTAATCGGCCACTGGATACCAGTGCAAGAACGAACCCTTTTCATTAGCAGTTTTCAAGGTTATAATATTGGCACTGGAATGGCCTATCTCATATGCGGATTTATAATTGAAAATTTTGGCTGGAAGTACGTCTTCTATACAACAGGCTCTATAGGTGAGTGGAATGGTAATAGTAGATACAAGCTAAAGTGTGTTCCACATAGGCGTAACGTGGTGCATAGTGTGGTACTTTTTGGCATTTGATAGCCCTGAAACTCACCCAAGGATTTCATCAAGTGAAAAGGAGTACATTCGAAAAAACACCGAGACGACGTATGCTACCAGGAGACAGTACAAGACACCTTGGGTCTCTATTTTTCGTTCAGTTCCTGTTTGGGTGATATCGATTACATGTTTTGGTCGAGTGTGGGTTTTGTTCACTTTTAATACTTATGGCCCGCAGTATATGAAGAGCATTTTGGGATTTAATGCCAAAAAGGTAAGTTGGCGAATAATTGAAAAGGCTAAATCTAAAGTCTGTTTTTCTAGAACGGAGTTATTTCCGGATTGCCATTTCTGTTAAGTTACGTCTCCACGTTGATATTTTCTTATTGCGCCGATAAGATCATAACTCATCAATGGTTATCGATGACACACACTAGGAAACTATTAACTGGCTTAGGTACAAGCATAAGTTGCCGTCAGGCTTTATGTAACCCATTATTTTCACAGCCCAAATAATACCAGGACTTCTTTGTATACTAATTGGATATTTAAGTTGCAACATTACAGTGATTTTGATAACGTGGTTTTTTGCGGTAACCTTGTTGACGGGAGCCTTTGCAGGAGCGATGGTTAACATCGCCGATATAACTCCAAACTTTGGTGGACCAGTCCTCGGTCTTGCTCAAACAGTGATGATGACTGCTGGTATCTTGAGTCCGCTTACTGCTGGCTACATCACTTACGATGGGGTGAGTTGCTTTCTAAAATTAAACGTTAATTATAACATCTTTTTTAGCATACACTATCAGTTTGGCGTAAAATATTCAATATATCAGGAGCTATCAGCATTGGTACTTTCATATCGTATCTAATATGGGGTACCTCGGATGTATGAAAAACGATGAGTAGCTTCTTCCACGATTACTGTATTTGATATTTGCAGATTCAACCATGGAATTCGAAGCAAAGTAATGTTTACCAAGAGGAACATAAACTTGTGTCTCAAGTAGAAAAACTGCCAAATTATAAAGATAACATTAGTAGTAAAGATGATGGTGCATGAAATTCAGGCACTCCGTGCATTTCTATTAAAATGCTATTTTTGTCTTGTATACTTTTTTATGACAATTGATTTATCGTTATCCACGTTTCTCTGTTTTGAGCCCGACGAAATGTTTTTGAGAAAGTGTACCTCGCTACTATCTCGAAGGGGATCGACTTCTAGATCTTCGACCTTCTACACTGCCTTCCAGTATTAACCTTTCCATGCCGTCTGTTATTCTTGCTAAATGACCAAAGTAGCACAGCATATGTCGATTTATAGTAGTAAGTAATCTTAAGTTTGTTTACTGTCCCTGTTGGATAGATTCATTTTTACGAAGAGATATCCTTCGGAACCCCATACCGTGGCACCGCAGACTGACGCCCTAATCGCTCGGCCACGCTGGCGACAAACCGTAAACTTATGAAATAAAATCTAAACTTTAGAATTCAGAGCAGACCGTGATATTGCCTATTTTTAAAGTGTACTACACAAGATACAGGTAACAATTACATATTAAAAATTACTAAGGTCAAATTATTACTAATTTACAAAGTACAAAGAACGCTGTAATTGGTTATTTATTAATACAAAATTCTTAATTACAATGCAAATAAGGAAAATGATATCAGCTGAACCAATGCGTTATAAATTATAAAATATAAAGTGATAATATAATAACAATCATGATACACGTGCAAACTTGGAAAAGCATAAATAGAAAATACTTAAATTAAAAAAGATAATGCTGGCACCTTTACAGCTCTAACATATAAAGAATATATACAACTAATAAAAACATGATACTATACACGTTTTACTGAAGATATACAGGGTGTTTTTTAACCTACGGAGAAGACTGAAAGGGTAGCTAGAAGAGACCAAAATAAAGTTATTTCTTAATAAACTTGTCCAAAACCCAATAATATAAAAATAACACCAGTTTAATGTTCTTGTAAATTAATACCCACTTATTGAATACCGCTGATATTTATGAGAAAATATTCGAAAAAATATCATTGCGTTTTCGTTTCCCTAGAAACATATTTCTTACAACACCTGATAATTGCTGTTAAGATAGTTTAATTTTAAATTAATATACCTTTTTAAATAAAGAAATAGTATTTTATCGCATTTCATAAGAAATGTAAATTGTTAAATGTTTACATAAAAGTGACACTAAATTTCAAAACGTAACCAAGCTGAGCATAATTTGTTTCTATGTGCTAAAGCACAACAAGCAGCTCCAGTTGATGTTATGCATTTGGCAATAATGTAGTGTATTGTTGGTGACCCTGTAAGTCTATGTCAAATTTAAGGTTAGCAGGTTAGGTTTTGCGCGAGTCTGTGTCAAAACTAACGCAAAACCTAACCTGCTAACTTCGAATTTGACATAAACTTATAGTGCCACCAACAATACACTAGAGTACTGCCAAACTACCACATTTATAAACGATTTTGAATGTAGAAATGTAGTACATTACCAAATTAAATGCGATAAACGTTATTTTATAAATTAGAATTCTATTATAAACAAAGCTACAAACAATTCACCATAACAAAAACATTCACAGTAGGTGATCGAAATGCTGCGTCGGTTTGCATTTAACTTCCTATAGTGCTTTGTTTTGTGACGTAGTATAATTTTTTTTTCAATTTTTCTTGCATAGCAACAGCTGTCACTGCTTGGACATAATCAATTTAAATAGAACACTGAGTTCGTTTACGATTTTTTGACACCAGGCGGAGTTAAATAGGATAGTATACAGTGTACGCACAAATAATTGTTTAACTGAACTTTAGATAATTATTATTATTAAAGTAGCAGTTTAATTTTGGATGTAGTAACCTAACCCTGTAGATAGAGTCATTTAATTAATTATAAAAAATATTAGAATAAAAAATTATTAGCCGGGCAATGGCCAACTGGTGTCGAAATGACGGTAAAAAAATTGGTGTACTTTAAAACAAATTGGGAATGGTAGAAATAGTCATTTTAATTTGTGCGTATGGTGCTTAGATTCAAAAAGTGTTAATGAGGAATTAAATAAGTTTTACTTCTATAGTATAGAGGAGATTGCTCAAAGTATTGCCACTCTCACACATTTCACGGAAAATAGCATTGATATCAATGATTGTACAATTGATTCGTTTCCTACCACTTCTCTTTCTATACAAACTAGTAACTAATTTAAAAAGTAAAGCAACCGATGACGAGGTTTTCTCCGTTTCATTATAAAAAAAAAGATCTATTAATTTGCTTCCAGTTATTGAAAAATTAGTATATGAACACTTAATAGAATACTTAAACAAAAATAACTTGCTGTCTCTATATCAATCTGCATTTAGACGTAACCATTCTTCGAAGACTGCTTGCCAATTACTATGTAATACATGGAAAGGATGTTGATAATGGAAAAATTGAAATCTGCGTTTTTGTGGACTTAAAACGGGCGTTTAGATGTACAAAAATTACTATCTAAATGTAAAAACTAAAAAATTATTATTTAAATGTAAAAAATATGGGATAACAGGAACAGTATGATAACATGCATCAGAAAACAAAGGTTGATGGTAATTGTTCACGTGAAATAGATACTGTTTCTGGAGTTCCACAAGGGAGTATTCTTGGACCATTGCTATTCATTTTATACGTTAACGATTTACACCTCTACTTACAAAATTCCTTTGGTAATCATTTTACAGATGACACTTTGATTTCTGTATCCGGGAAATTTTTAACAATTTGGTTGAACTTATGAATAAATAATTACGTATTTTAAGTGAGTGGATAATGGCAAATACGCTTAAATTAAATGTGCAGAAAATAAAGTGTATGATCTTGGGCCATAAGATTAGTCGTGCTGAATTTAGGCAAGAAAATTTCGTTATTAAAATAAATTATACTGTAATCGATTATGTAACTGAAATAAAGTACGTCGGCATTTTAACTATTTGACCCTCATCAAAATTGTGTTGATCATATGGACTTATTACGTAAAAAATAAGTAAACGAATTAATTATTTTAATAGAGCCAGCAGAAGCGCAGAAATATTGTATACAATACAATTATATTTCCACTTTTTAATTATTCTATGTCAGTATTTATTTCATGTTCAACTGGAAATATACAGTTACTTCAGAATAAAGCAATGCGTATTGTTCTTTGCTGCAACAAATATACTGTTATCCGCTCTATGTTTTAAATGTCCAACAACTTATTACTATAAGATTTAGTGATAATTATCACATAGTGCAATACAAGTGCCATAGAAAAATAGTCATGTATGCCACAAGTGAATAAAGAGGCATTTTATCCATAAGGGGAAAACTTTAGCTCGCAAGGGAAAGTCGGTAAAATGAACAGTCAAACAAATTTCTACTGCAACTTGTTTTTTTATTATGATTAAATAGTCAGCGGTTGGTTCTCCATCATTGAACACCAATTTTTAAGCATTTAAAAGAAAAATTGAAATAGCCGTAATTTTTATGTTACTTATTTTTTATTACACACTGGTTGGAAATTGACAGTTATGTTTCCTAAAACTAGGGCTCAAAAGCCAACTTTCTATATATTGAGTAGAAAAATATTATTCATTGTGTGACATACTTAACTTTCTTTCGTACAATCCATTTGTTCACTATTTGTCTGTATTACAATATTTTCGGGGAAATTTAATTGTACAACGAATTTCACAATGATTCACAATCAGACTCTTCTAAAGAAATGGTAACAAGTGGAATGCCATGCACACTGTAATGCTCCATGTATTTTTTCCAATCAGTTTGAATTTCTTTCTCACAATGACTAATGTTATTTTTCCATATCCAAGCAGTGACACTAGAAAATACTTCCCTTTATAAATTTACAACATTATCTTCAATGAAGGGCACGAATTTAAATGCTAAGTTTAGTATGTTTTACAATAACTTCATACCACTTCAATACGATTCTATTGGCAATGGTATGGAAGTAATTTAAGAACATTATGACCGCGATCGTTGAGTATATTGTCGGCGATGTTGTAGTGGACCAATTCGTGCCACCTGTACATATACAGGTCATATCATTTTCCCATACACTGCTAGTAATAAGCTTGACAGTATTCTATATATATTTCAGTATGTATTAAGTTAGCACGCACTATAAGTGTGTCGAAAGTGCGGGAGTGAATTTGTAAGCCAGTGGAGCTATAAACAGAACAAAGTTCGTAATGCGCGGAGAGCAACGAAACTGCGTGGGTGCGTTCTTCCTCATTAATGAAGATACAACGCGTGCTAGTAAAGGCGCTAAAGTGCACAGAATAGTGAGTTGTTGGCCTGCATTATTCGTCGCCGATACAAAAAGGTTTCTGAGTGGGAACAGAGACTACGAAGGCATCAAACCAACTGGGCAGCATCTCCAAAGGTTTGCTGCATCTTCCATAGAAGGAAGCCATTGTCGTAACGCCACAGAGGCATCGTTCTTGTCTAGGCTCGGGGACACTGGGAGGCAATCGAATGCAAGGTTAGTTGCTAGTTAAAACTGCAATACGAAGTAAGGAAGCGTTTGTTACATTTTTGGCAATTGTTTCAATGCACAATTGTTTTCGTGCCCAAGATAACGGGAAATTACCCACAACCAGTACGCAGTCAGTGCGTCATCTGCTGACACAGAGTGTCGCTTGATTTGAAAGTAACAAAGCAGTGTTCATAGCATAGCGCTTCCAGCAACAAGCGCATTTAAATAATGGACAGCGCCGCCTTTAGTGTATTTGTGCGAGAAAGTTAAATACATTTCGCACTATCGGAGTTTGACTTTGCGTGGGCAGTTGAATATTAGCCCACTTTTTATGGTGCTTTCATGCATGCAGCGTGCAGTCTTTCTATATGAATAGGGTGTATTTTTATGTAATAACGCGAGTAGAAACAGCTTTCACTTGTAGATAAGAAAAGTATTGCTGGCAGCTTCTCTGTATGCTTGGTCGCCGTTTATTCTTGGTGTGTTATGTATACGTATTTTCTTGTATTTGTGTGTCTTACAGATTATATATCTTTTTATGTAAAATGTTGGGTTTTTATTGCTTTCAGTATTCTACGTGACAACGAGCAAATCCAGAATAATATTAGCTGACCCTTAACCGCACTGACGATGTTAATAAAGTTGTATGTTTCTACGACTGTTTAAGCTAGCGAACCTAGGGCAATATAATTAATAGTACAGTAGAGTATAGGGCTGAATAGAGTTACTGTCACAATGCACTGCTTTTCTTGTAAAGCCTAAAGTGTACTGTTTGAGGCTTTAGCGGTTACTCGAGTTATTCTCCTTAGCATAGAATTTCGGCTTAGACCGCGTAGTATTTGTATATGAACACCCAGCATTTTCTGGCTTAATGTGCCTTGCACCTTGTAAAGTCGAGCAAAAACCCGGGCGATGGCCATGCTCTTTGGTGGCTCGTGTTGTTTGAGTATCTTGAGAACGAGGATACTTAGGCAGATTTGGCCATTTTGCTGTTTGTGCATCCATATTCACTAACATTACGCAAGACCTTGCAACTTGCATCATCAGAGTGAGAGTCGCACTGCGAATAAGCCTAAAGTGGTTGTATCTTGCACCAAAGTGAATTTTTTGTATTTTTCTCATCAAAGTTAATTTTATTTCCCCGTAATCATTCTTTCATTACAGACTTACGCGACTTAGAAATGGCTGGTTTATTGACACGCATGGAGTGGAATGGAGCATTGTCCATAACCACAACACACTTCTGATTCAGTGCACATGATGTGTTAATATATTAATTTGACAATTTAACTTTAGCATCTTTTAGTAACTACGGTAAGATGCATCGCTAAATTAATTTCAAATTGTGGACCGCTCTGAATTCTAAAATTTAGATTTTAAGTATGCTAAGCAAAGTGTCCTCTATTATTTTCAAATAATATAAAAGGCCTTTGATAATAATTATACTTGATGAATACATAGTTATTCATATAGATCTGATAACCTGATTAATATATTGAGATGGTCTTAAGCCCTGAATCGCACATCTAAAGCACAGCAAACTAATGAATAGGTCATAAAACCTCAGAATGGGAGATAGGATTTAATGGCAACAAATAAAATAAAATCAAATTTGAATTAGCAATCATATTGGCAAAGCAATGCCTGTAATAAGTATTAAAATCGTAACATAAAAGGAAAGGCAGAGTTCTAAACCTAATAGGAATGGGACCACAATATTTAATTAGTTTAGAATATTAAAAGGGGATGGTAAATGCAATAGCCAATCCATGTATTAGTAATTCCATTATGAATAGAATGGTCACATGCTTGTCGAGATAAATTGCAAGTCAGAAATCGTTGTATAAAAAAATGCAGAAGGCAAAACATAGTGCAAAGAGCACATAGGAATAGATCTGAAGGCAAATAAAGGGAAGAAAATGAATAATTAACATGCCAGATTAATTGAAATCCGAACATTATATTGATGCAGAAGTGGAAAATGAAATGGACTTTTATTTGAACTGTAAAGTGTTTTTTGTGGAAGTTCACGAAAGGAAGAATTGATCAGTGCAAACATTGTGAAAAAGGACTGTTAATAAGAGCGGGACAAGAAAAATAAAGAAGAAGCAGAAAAGCGAGCTAGAGAGCTAAAGGAAATGGTCAACGTCAACGCGGGGCGAGCTTAAAATTAGTAGGTGCCTAACATGTTTACAATATAATTAGATCCAACTGTGTAGGTTTGCAAAAATAAGAGTTAAAACCACAGGGCTATTTTAAAATATAAAATTTTATACTGTGAATCTATTATCTGTGTGGGTAGCTACGCTGGTAGGTGCGAGCGCTTTGTTTTTGCCAATATACCCAAAAATAAATAAGAAAAAAGATGGATAAGCGTACCAGAAGAACAAAGAAGGTAGAAGAAGGAAAGGAAAAGAAGCATCAGACAGAAGAGGTCACTGAAGTACCCGAACAGCATGTGGTAAAGGAAATACAGCAAGGGGATCAGGTGGAGGAGCAACAGCAACAGGCTCCAAAGCAAACGCTGGAAATGAATTCGATTATGGAAGCGATCATCCAAATGCAGCAAGAAAGCAAGAAGGAAGCAGAAGAGCGGGACAAGAAAAATAATATGAGATGGTCTTAAGCCCTGAATCGCACATCTAGAGCACAGCAAACTAATGAATAGGTCATAAAAGCTCAGAATGGGAGATAGGATTTAATGGCAACAAATAAAATAAAATCAAATTTGAATTAGCAATCATATTGGCAAAGCAATGCCTGTAATAAGTATTAAAATCGTAACATAAAAGGAAAGGCAGAGTTCTAAACCTAATAGGAATGGGACCACAATATTTAATTAGTTTAGAATATTAAAAGGGGATGGTAAACGCAAAAGTCAATCCATGTATTAGTAATTCGATTATGAATAGAATGGTCACATGCTTGTCGAGGTAAATTGCAAGTCAGAAATCGTTGTATAAATTTCTCTTTGAGCATATTCTTAAAAGGTAAAAAAATGCAGAAGGCAAAACAGAGTGCAAAGAGCACATAAGAATAGATCTGAAGGTAAATAAAGGGAAGAAAATGAATAATTAACATGCAAGATTAATTGAAATCCGAACATTATATTGATGCAGAAGTGGAAAAATGAAATGGACTTTTATTTGAACTCTAAAGTGTTTTTTGTGGAAGTTCACGAAAGGAAGAATTAATCAGTGCGAACATTGTGAAAAAGGACTGTTAATAAGTGCGGGACACAGTTATGTGAAAGACCAAATTGACTAAATTAATGGAACAATTTATTGTATAAGTAAAAGTTTGTAAAAATATTAGATTTAAGGTTTTTAATTGTTATAAGTAATTGATTTGACTTGTTTAATATTGTTATGCAATTGTTTTTAATAACTTTCTTGGCAGACAATCGAATAAAATTCTTGAATTAGCATCAGTTTTATTTGCTCCCGAAAATTTACAATTTTATACGTTTAAAGTTATTATTACATAACAAAACTTCGGCAGGGTGCATATAACTTACCCCTGCACCTGTGTGAGTGAATTAAAAGAAATCCGTGCCGTGAAAATTATTTTCCATTATCGACCCGAGTGAGTGCTAACGACCAGCTCCGGAGAAGACAAGACGTGCTTCGCACAGCATCTGTAGCCATCAGAGGGGTTCCAGAGAACGAGAGGACGTCAACCGCCAGCCCATCCAGCTTCTGCGAGGACAGCACGGCGATCCAAGCACCGGCAAAGAAGATCTGGGCACATTCTTGCTGCGGCCGGGCTTCGAAACGGGCATGCAGGAAAAGTTTCACAGGTTAGTTGTGAAGCCAATTTAATTTATACCATTGTGTACCTATTGGGAGGCTGCTTAAACGTCGCTGCATAACAGAGCCCAGGCGAATTAAAGTTGAAAAATCCAAGCCCAGAAGTGAGGTTAGGATCCTTGGCTTGGGTCGAAACAATCAAGTTACGGTTTTTGCCTAAAAAAATAAAAGAAAGCTACTGACGCACCTAAAAAGCGGGAAATTATGAATTTACCTGTGAGATTTGCTCATTGAGTTGCATTTAATTATCTGAAAACACCAAAACGACAACCACTTGATAAACTTTCATAAACGTAATTTGTCAGTTAGATCTGTTGTAGCACATTAGCGTGTATTTGAACTACGCACATGGGCGTACGGTAAAATTTTCAATAAAGTAATTGTGGACCCACACCTTTTGATAAGATCTCTGCTTACCTGAGCTAGTCAACATTAATATAATTTGCAATTAGATTCTATCTAAAAAGTAGGGGCATACGAACATCAAGTCAAGTAATACATAAAACAATTTACAATAATTATCCCTGAGCGTTTCATAAATTTGTAATAATATTTGCTGAACCCAAAATAAAATATTAGCATTGGAGGCTCTAGCTAATTTTATTTTAAATATTAATCTTAATTATATTAAAGCCATATAACCATTGCAATATAGATAGTAATTTAATTTAATTCCTAAATAGTAAAAAATATTAGTGCTAAGGATTATAAGATACACTGAAAGTTAAGAAAAAATAGTAGTTACTGTTTTAATAATCAAAACTGGAAAAGCGATATTCTTCTACCAGCTATAGATATGAGTTGGAGGGAAATTTAAAAGTTGAAAGTTGAATGTACCCTATGCACCACTATCACAGTCGCGTAATAGCTACTTACGACATTGGGCCGGTAGCTAACCATTTATGGCAGAGCTAGTACATCACGGTAGAGCCTGCAGGGCGAGACACGTAAACTAGCAAGACCAGAAACGCGTATACCAGCATTGTGTCGTATACATTTTCTTTTACTGAACAAGAATAAGAACCATTTTGATTATAAATAATTATCTCTAAATATTTTATTTCAAAATGCTGTGATCTGTGTTATACGTTTGGCAGTGCTAAATTGTGTTGTTGGTGGCACAGTCAGTCTACGTCAAAATCTAACCTCCTAACCTCGAATTTGACATAGGCTGACGATGCCACCAACAATTCGCTTCAGTACTTCCAAACATATAACACGAATTACAAGCGTCGTTAAGTGCTACCGGCCTAGGGCATAAAAATGTACCCATCGGACTCGTTGCTAAGCTGGTAGACTAAGCTACTAGACCAGTACACAAAAAAGTAAATAATGGAGAAATTTGGGAAATATTTAAAGTCTATTGTTTAAATCTTTACGTTGAGTATTTATTTTCAGATACGTCGTTTTTCAATTTCAGGGCCTACTGGATGTGCAGTAAATAAGATAATAGTCAACGCCAACTACCACTTGTATAAAAAATTGGTGGTAACTCAAGAACTATAAACTGCACATTAATTCTGAATAGATTACGTTAATCTACGTAAAAAAGTGCATTAAGAATCCCTAATTTGTTTTTGTTTATATTTTCAGAAACAAATGAATTGTGGCGTCGCATAAAAATGCTTGATTTTTAATTTTTCAACTGTAGCTTGGGAACCAAAAGGGATATTCAAATTATGTTTTCACTGCCTTGGTGCCTTTGAAAAGTTGGTCAGTTAATGTGCAAACCATATTGCTTTAGCTCCAATAATACCGGAGATTTGAAGTTAATCGAAAATGGGATAACCTGCACAGCATATTACTAAAAGCATGCCTTTAGAAAGTAGTGGTATTTGTAATACAAATAATGTCTTTCTAATAAAATTAAAAGAAAACATTTAAACTACTTCACATGCTTTGTTAGGAGGGATAACAACCAAACACTTTCAGAATGTTAATTAAAATATTTGATCTCTCCGAATATAACTTGCCAGGCTTAGAGAATATAAATCAACTTATTGTTAATACAAGAAATAATAAACACGAAAAAAAGACAAATTCATGAATAAATTCGTTCCAGTACCAAATAATAGCAGATCAAAAAGCAAGAGCGAATACATCAATATCCTATACGTGATTTCGTTAAATACTCAAACATTTCTTCTCATAATATCTAGGTATTAAAGCTACTCAGAGTCTTCAACATTTGTAAATTTAATTATTTCTATTCTTTTATTTTATCTCTATTTTTAAAAGATCTTTTAATAAACTTTCTTCTGATATTGAATTTCATACCCTAAGGATAACAGCTTTTTAGATAAAATTGTCTCCTAAATTAGTCGTTTTTCACGTTTCTTGCTTTTCGTATCAGCAGCGGTCGAATTTTCATTTTCTAAATCTGATTTTTGTTGGGCTCGGAGAATTTAAGTGTTTAAATGAATATTCAACGAAGTTTGTTTATTTATTATTCTTTTAAAGAAAACATCTTAAGGAGGTTCACTTGTTTGTTTATGCATAGCATTAATACTCAGAGACACTACTTTACACTAAAAAGATAATTTACAAAAAAAGTATTTTTTGGCAACGGTTTCTTTCATTCAATTGTTTTCTGTTACAGTAGCTTCATGAAATTTAGATTTTTTGCATAAAATTCTTAATATCTCCAAAACAGTTGACATGAGACCCTTACAACTTTATATTAAAATGGTTAGCATTTCGGCGCGAAACTTTTAAGCCACCCAAATACAGGGCATTCCATAAAAAAGGACTTCATATCGCCACCATTTTTGCAGCGTATAGTCAAAACTATTTTAGCAAAATGCACAATTGCATAATCTTCGTACTGTTGGCATCTAGTAGCTTTGCTTTAGCTGTTAAGGCTTTGCTTTAGCTGTTAAGGCAACATGGAAACAATAGAAGAAGTTGACGTAGGTATTGCACTGGTATTTAGCCCTCAAATCAGCTATGGTTGCAGTACAAGCAAATAACAAATCAAATCACTAAAGCACAGAGTTGTAATAATGCAGGCATCTGAGAAAATTCACATAAATTGCCAAATCATAATAACACTGGTATAAATGGCCAATGACATTGATTGTATTTGAATAGGCACAGAAATATGGAAACTCGAATTCCGTGTATTGGGTTTAGCAATATAATTTTAAGCATAATATAATAGACTTGGACAAAGTAGAAGCCGAATCTAAATTAATTAGGAACTGGCACAGAAAGTTCAAGTTAGACACAGCTTAAAAAAGGAAGCGTAGAAAGTAAAGTCATTAGGGAATAAATAGGAAATGAACATTTTTAGAATAAAGGTGAGAATAAGAATGACCAGAAAGATAAGGCAAAGAACATAGAAAAGCCAGGCAAGTCATTTATTACATGCAAATACAAGACTTGGGAATTTGAAGAGATTGCAGCGGCAAGAAATTAGATGGAATTCAAATAGCAGGAAATGAGACAATATTGGTGTATTAAAAAACGATTCAGTGTAGTGATAAACAATGGGCATTTAAGTGTTATAAAATCAAGTGAGTGGCGCATTAAAACGATGAGAAATGAACAATTCAAAAGACAATAATTTTAGTATGTAAGAAATTGTAATTAAATTACCAAATATGTTAATTTAGTTTATAAGTTGTGTAATTGTACATGGTTGAACTTCCTGAAGTTAAATTTGTAGACAGTGTTTTGTCAAAAACCACCGAGGGAGCAATTGTTTTGAATAAATTGGTGAAAGTTGCCTGATTTTTGCTCTGACTTTAAATAAAGAATTTTAATAGAAGGCATAAAAATATTTAAATAAAAATAGCACCATCGTGATCAGCGAATTGAAGTGTATAAGCACAATTGGAGGCAAGATTTTCCACGCACTTGAGTTATTTTGCGTTCCGAGGCGACTTCGGCAGAAACGGCTACGAGACCAGCTCCCGCAGAACCAATTTGCAGCATCGTGGGAAGGCCTAGGGTGTCACGATTGTTCCGGCAGCTCCGCACACCAGGTCCCAACACAGCACAGCAGTCCGAGCAGTCCGGGGGCGCAGATTTCAGCCAAGATCACCATAAAGGGGTTGCGACTCCTACGGATGTGAGGTTAGTTTATTATGAATTTTTTATCCGCTCGATTGGCATGAAACTCATATCATACCTCAATTACGACCTGGAGAACAAGAAAATCATAAAAGTTCCTGTGCATGGCGAGGTGTTTTCCCAGGATTTGCGAAATAAATCGTCAGTTGGAGGTCCCAGTAAACAAAAGCAGTTTTAAGCTTCCTTTTAGAATGGGCCAATGATAGATTTGCCTGAAAAACAATAGAACGATAAGACGCAACTTGAAGGCGCAATTATTCAAAATCTTACCGTAAAAAATCTGTTCATTTAATTGCTTGATGATTCAGTTTACACGCGAGCTGACAGGTAACTTGAACTTCTTGTGCGAGATTTTGACATTTCAGAATAGTGACGGCGCAGTACGCTCCTTTTTAGATCCCCAGTCCAATTTTTCAGTGGCGTACGTTAAAATTTTAAACTTACAAATTTAGGAACCTCAGACCCGAGAATTTGAGTTTTTCTTTTCATGTCTCTGTTTTCAAATGAGCTAGCGAAGTTATTGTATCAGATGAATAGATTAAATAAAGGGCAAACTACCATAAGAATAATTCTCAATTTGGCGTACCCAACAAAATAAGTTAATCAGTCAGTTTGATCACAGCAAATAGTAAAACTAAATATTGTGTGGTGACTTATTTTATTTGCACATTTTTAGTTACATTAATTATCTCGTGCACAGAAGTTAGTGCAGTATATCAGATCAGGAACTGGAACAAGGATATAACCCAGAAACTCAAGAAGAAGGGAACAAAGAAAAAATAATGAAAATGTTTATGGCGCTGCAGAAGAATATGTAACAGAAAATGTAATAATCAAACGATGAAAACAAGCAAAATATGTAAGAGTTAATGTAAAGTTAAAAGAACAGTTGAAGTAAGATATGCAAGAATCAAACTGAAAGGCAAGAAAATGTAAAATAGTTAAAGGAAGAGTAGCAAGAATTAACTTATGGGTAGAAAAAACATAAACAAAGAATGCGAAAATTAAACGTAAAGACAGAGGAACACAAGCAAAATATGAAAAAACTAAAATAACTTGCAAAAGAAAATATGTAAAAGTTTAAACCAAAATTACAACAAACCAGCAACAGCTTCAAACACCCACAGAAAATTTGATAGAAATGTTAAAAGTAGAAGTTAATAAAATACAATTGGAGAAAAAACAAAAGCTGCAATAAAATTAAAGAAGAAGATAAACAAAATATGCAAGAGTTAATACAAGAGTTAAGAGAAGAGAATAAACAGAATCAGCAAGAATGAATATTCAACGAGTCCAACAACAGAAGTTTAATAAAATTCAATTGAAGAATAAAGAATTACAATAGGACACCCACAATCTAAAAATTAACAAAGAAAAGACTGAGAAGAAAGTTAAGCGTAAAATTAGAGACAAAATGAAAAACAATAGGATAATTAAAACGAGCTGTAGATCAGAAGACCGTGAAACATAATATTAAGATATGGTACAATACAGGGTGATTCAAAAGTATGGTAGTTAAATTTAGGGGTAGTTAAAGGTCATCAAACAGAACAACTTTGCATAATAAACTATACGTCAAAAATTAGTAACGATTCCGCAGAAAATTAAAACATTTAATAGCTTAAACTGATTGATAGTTACTGGAATGAAGTTCTAGTTTGTTCTATGAACTCAAGTTTGCACATGTGGTTGCGATAATACCGAATGTTGATAAAAAGCAAAAGCGAGAAACACTTTTTTTGTGTATTTCGATCACATTTGTTACTACCAAGATAATTTTATTGGAAGAAGGCACTCAATTAACGTTTATTAAGCTTACGTTGAGAAATACTGGTTATTCTGCTTTTATTGACGGTGGTGCAATGGCTTCACTATTTAAAGAAGGAATAATAAATAAGCACAATACGGAAGTTTTAGAAAGAAAAGTAGTAAAAATAAATAAAATAGGTTTGTTGTTAGCTACGAAAAGATAAATGTCTACTATGAGTACTCGTAAAATATTAGGTATAAAAATAAGAATTCATGAAAATGTATTCTTCTGTAGAGCCCATTTCTGATTCAAACGATATTTCTTAAACGTAATTTTCATTTGAGTAAAATTGTCTGTAATTTCTACAATTTGCTCCTGCGACGCTGTTGGAGTGTTACTTGAGTTCTGAAAGTAAACTCGAAAGCTGTTTGTTCAAGATAATTTGATTATCTTCATAAAAAGAAACTAGGGCATACTCGTAGACCCTTCAAACAACTGGGTTTAACTCTAACTCAAATACACTGACTTAGTGAATGCTAAACATATTTGTGCATATTAGTATGATGGTCAATACCACTTAGCTAATATGAAGCTCTTAAAACATTTGTAATGCCGGCGGTAATGCTCATATCGTCGAAGTTTAAGAAAATGTATGTGCTCTTTAAACTAACAAAATTATTTTCGTTGCTTTTAAATATCTAAGGTATTCTGTGAACTGCTAATCTAGTAGGCTGATAGAGTTGCTTTTTTCTTATATACTGTTGAACAAATGAACTGGACCATTTGCATATAGTGGTGAATTTTTAAAAATATTTTACGAAAGGACATCCATGGTGTTTTTGGTAAAATTTCAGGATTGTGTCACTATAAAAAGCATTTCTTTGCATAATTTGGTTTAAATAAAACTAAGTCTATTAATAAAATATCATTATTTAAAAATTTTGAATTTTTCCCAAATATTCATAGCACTTTGCATACAAAGTATGCCAAATCGTTGGCAAAAAATGTTAAACGTTCCGAGGAGACTAAAAAAACTATTAATTTTCTTTTTTGTTCTACCTCTTATTTTGATTGAAACTGTTAATGTTAGTATTTTTTAATTTTATTAATATGATTTTGTTAATATTTGAGGACAGTGCAATTACATATGCTTAATAAGAGTATACTATAAAACAAAAACGTTAGTATATGTATTTTATGACGTAATGTAACAAATACAATTTTTATGGATGGTCCAGTTCATTGGTTGAGTAGTATACTTAAATAATTCACTATTCAAGAATTATTTAAAAATAAAAAGTTCTTTTAGCAATGCTGTATTATTGAGTTTACCAACCGCTATTTGTGAAATCACTTGATATTATTCACGTACGAAAAAATACTTTTATCATACTTTTAGCGTTTGGTTGGGCTATTTCGCAATTTCCTTTCCTGACCCTTGTCGATAGTTTTATACCTATTCGGAGAACTTTGGTGTTTTTTGTACGAGTAAGCATTAGCGTTTATTCTGTTTTTTGTCGCAGAAATTGACCAATTTAATTATTAACTCGCATTGCTTGCTCGAATGTCTCTCTGCGATCGTAGTAACTCTCAGCTATTACGAAACACATCACTGGCACAGATTTACCTTGAAGTTGGCATTAGGATTTTTACTTTAAAACCTACAGTATTCTAGTGCTTAAATTATAAATATACCCACTTCCTTTAGATGAATGGTGCATCTGGCACTGACACTAACGGAAATATCTTTGCAATCTAAGCACTGGAGTACAACACCCACTATGAGGAACTTTGAGTAATTACATTAAAGATGTGGGCCACACCATTGTAATAAAAGTGCACGTCATGAGCAATATTATGTGATACTAGGCAATCAATTTCACTTATCCGTATGTCTGCACAAAGTCTTTCTAAATGTACGGCCAAACCAGCTATTGGAATTTGCGGTCATTCTAAATTGTGTTGCGTTAAACATAGAAAAAATATTAAAATAAGGAGGTAAGATAGTTTTAACGAGCCGTGAAGAAGGAGCGACCGGGATGTTGAGGAGAAATAAAAAACTGAATAAATAAATTAATAATTTAGAAGGTACACCAAATGAAGGAACGAATGGAAAAGATAGACGATGATGTCACATAAGGCAGATAAGTAAAAGAGAAGTTTCAAGCTAGGATAATAAATTCAGTAATAGAAAAGCTAAAGAACATTAATAGACGGGGACAGAGCCAAGTAATGGGAAAATTAAGAAAAACAGAAGTAACGATACCACGATAGTGTTTCAAGAAAAGACGTATCCTCGTAAGATGAAACAGATTACTATCAGAGCAAGATAAAGGTACCTCAATATAGCGAGTAAAAAGTGACTCTAAAATGATCAATAAAAACGTGGGTCAAAATATGCAGTGAAGTAAACCTGGACATATAAGAAAATGGATGTAAAGAATTACCCACAATACCTAAAATAAATCAGGAAGAAGTCGAGAAAATGAGACGATTAAATGAAACCCCATAATTCCTGAAGGTATATCCTTCTTCATCCCGGATAAACTCGCACAAGCTGCCAAAACACTAAACAACAGAGAATTTCCTGGTTCAAACGGAATGTTGGCTAAAATAATTAAAATACTGGCACATAAACAGTCATACTGTTTTCAAACATCTAATAGACTACTGGCGAAGCTGGACATTCAAGATATGGAAAAGGGCAAGGTTCGTACTTATAAAAAAGAAGATCACAGAAGAAAAATAAATCCTCCAATCAAGACTACTCTGTACGTTGAATGGAATAGGAAAACTGTTACAATTCCTATCTAGTAACAAGATAAGAAGTGAAATGGAAGGGAAATCAAACTCATCCAAGAAAAAGTTTTATAAAGGGGACACTACAAAGTTCGAGACTACTGTAATATTTAGAATTTTGTAAACTGTTGCTCTGTTCAGGTAAATTGGAGTAAAATATTCAACTACTCGTCCTAAAAGGTAGCTGAGTAAGCCAAAGCTTAGTTCTATTTTCGAGTGAAATAGAATAAGAACATCATAAAGAACATAGGTCTATTGGTCTTTGTACCACAAATCGAAATTTATTAAAATAAACGCCATTATACAAATTATGCACATAGAATAAAAATAAAAATTATCTTCGGGTTGCTATCAGCTGCTTGGATTTTTGCCACGGCAGGCAGCACATTTCTACAAGCATTTATTTAACTTCACTTGTTAGTTAATTAATTATTTCATTATATAATAAGGTAATATCTGAACATGCGCCAAAAATTATTTAAAAAATCTAAGCGCGAGGGGGTGAATTTTGTGGGGGTTGAAAGATAAATTTTGTTTTGAAATTCCAAAAGTTTGATAAGTTGGTTCCGGAAATGTTATATACTGTATTAAAATGGGTTTATAAGCTCCACGTTGCGGGCCAATAAGTGTTATAATTGTTTGTTTGCGAACTTCAATTAAAATTCAATAAGTTAAATTGTGGCTGGTGAAGAGCGAAATGTAATTAATGATTACACAAATAAATGGTTGTATGCCCCTTTTACATTTTATCTAATCTGCAAAAACTGATTTGAATAACTACAAGGCAAGCATGAATCTCAAATCTCATTGGGTTGGGATCATAAACGGACTTTATTTTATTCGTGAACTCAGTAGTTCGAATTCGCGGTTTTTGGTAGTTCAAAAAATCCTTGATTTGACAAATGACACAAAATGTCGCTAGTGTGACAACGTATTTAAATGTTCTAAAAGTGAAATTACTGTGAGAAATGCATCAGGTAATTATTCAAATTTTCGCGCTTGAAACAATTAGCACTGTTTTTTTTTTCAGTGATCACGTAGGAACACGTCGCCTTGCTTGTTTCGTGACGTACAAGGGACGCCAAAACGTGTAAGTATTTGTTTTTGTTCGCTTGGGTTCTCAGCCGAATTCGCACAATCCACCGACGCTACCCGATTTTTGGAAAAACCGAAGCAAATGGGGCCTCGGCAAAATGCTAATCCACTTCGGAATGGTTTGACCTCAAATTTCAATGCGTTTCCGACACTCTACACTTAAATTTGCAAGCTTTATCCTACCTCGGTTGCACACTTCTAAGCTGACTGTTGTGAATGCTGCTCGGATATTCTGCAGTGCAGGACTCTGGCTCTGAATTCTTACTTTTGGGGGAACGATTATCGGAAACCCCAGCTGAACGGCAGCCGATGTTCTCGGAGAAGCGATTGGAGAATTTTATATTTTAGTGCTGCGGAAACCTTCACAAACACTGTCACTTGTACTCTAAGATGGGCACAATAAAAGGCAATTATTTTTTACTCGTAATATGCTCGCTTAATGGTATAAAAATGGGTTTAAAAGTGGAGCACAAATCTAACAAACTTCATGTAAAAATTAATTCAACTGTTCTCCTTGTTTTTTCAACAAAAGAGCATCAGGTTGCTAGGTTACTATGATTATCTTATGTTAAAGGAAATTAATTTTGGTAAAGAAAAGTTACAAATGCAAGTAAATTTGAGTACTTAAATTATATTTAGAATTTTCTTAAAACTAAATTATTGCCTTTAATCGTTTAACTAAATCGTTCGGTAGCGCTGCGCACGCAAACGTTTTTATTTTTACTTTGTCATTGCTCTGCTTTGCACTGTTACACTTTATCTTTAAATGCGCTAATTTTTGAGTTCACCATGTTCGTGTCATTATCTTTTCTCTTCTGTTGCCTTCTAAAATTGCTCCTTTGCAATATTTATATTATATTATCCTGCTTAATTTACCTTTCTGCTTTGCTTACTAATTTCACTATCTTTTGCTTTTGACTTAACATACTACGCTACTTTTATAATGCAGCCAACAACCTCTTGTATCAAATACATTTTATAAATTGATCTGGCTTTACATGTGCACAAACCTTATTCGAATTATATTAATTTAGTCACAAGCCAATACAAACCCTTTGAAATTTGCTTTGCCTTTGCGTACCTTTCTCCAACTAATTTAATCTTTTTCGCATCTCAGTATCAATGCATTTACTGTTTTACTTTAGTTTTAAAATTTGCAATTAGATAAAGCATCCCAACTCTGTGCTTATTGAATCGGTCAATTATCTTGCACTGTAAACAGAGCCAAGTCGTGGGCCTCATACCATTTCAATACATATAATCCTGATAACTAAATTATTATTTTTACAAATTTATTATAGCTTTTTAAAATAATTATTTATACGAATAATAAATTCTTTAAAATAAATGCATTACATACTGCACTTAGATAATATAGTAACCTTATTTTTGCAATTAATTTTATCAGAGTGAATAAACCAGTCATAAGAATGAAAGAAACGAACGTAAGAATCGTAAGGAATCGCCTTAAGCAAAAATATAACTATGACGCAACTCATCAACAAAGTTACCACGAATGCATATAAAGCTGTAAGGGTACTCAAAAGCATAATTTCGAACATAGGGAGACCAAAAAGTAGTAAGAAGCGCGTCCTGGCTTCAATTTGATTGATAGCCATGAAGTATGGAAGGTACAGAAACGTAATCACTAGGACACAAAAGAAGAGACCTCTGAAAAGATTCTGTTTGTAGACTCCATGATAAAGCAAAATAAAGTCTATTCCAAGAAAGAAAATGCGACCAGAAGCAGTTTAAGATAAGGCTCACTGCAAAAATGGCAGGAAAGATGGGAAAGCAGTATCTACAGAAACAGCAGCTTGGAGAGGAGCCTCTATTTCGAATGTAAAATCCTTGTACGAGCTCAAATAAGGAAAGAGCTACTATCCGATGATACAGGTACTGACGTGAAACTATTTTTGGCCAGTGTTTGTACAGATTTAAAATAAGGGCCAGCCCGAACAGCGTGTATTGATTCCAGATAGACACCGCTCAATGTGCAGTGTTCGAATGGTAGAGAACAGGCTAGTGAAAAGTGCAAGAGATTTGTCACCGACAGGAAGAAGATCCCCAGAAAGGCCACGAGAAAGGTGGAAATAGTCACCTATTTGTGGGTTATTCATTGAAATACTCTTTATGGCGATGATGTGCAGGTTTATTATAGTTGTTTAATCAAGTGTATTAGTCCATTCCATTACATTTTATTTATAAAAATTCAGGCCTTACCTTGTCAAATTATAGTGGAGTATATTCTTTAACGTATTTAACAGTCGCCGATTGGCTTACATATTTTTTACACTGATATACCAGCAGTTTTTGCAACTTAATTAATTTATATTGGATTGCTGCATAATTTTTTATTTAGTGAGGATTGAGAAAAGTATATGCAGGCGCTTGAATAAGATAGACTCCTTATGAAGGAATTTGCATTTAATTTGGGAAAGTGTGAAGTATAACCAGTCAGTGAGAATATCGTTATTAGTTGTGTTTATAGAAAACTGCATTACTTCATTAATTGTAGTAATTGTTCCCAGTACAATTTCATTTATGCGGCTCACAAATTCTCGAAACACGCACAGTCTATTTTAAACAATATAGTGATGCACCATTTTGACATTGTGTGACGTAATCTAATCGTTGCGACAGCTACATTTAGAACGGGCTGTTTGACCTATATTCACTTTAATTGTAGCTATATTTAGCAGCCTAATGCAGATTTTTGTTGCTTGTTCGCCGCGGCTAATTTCAATATAGCCGGTGAACCTTTGTTGTTTTATTTTGGCTTCTTATTAAGTAATATAGCACTACTAAACCCTTTTGAGTGATTCAAACTGCTTTGCATGTCTTTATTTTCAAGTTAATCCATTTAAATTTAAATTGGTCGGGCGTATTTATTCCATATATATGGTGTTGCATGCGCATTTGTATTATGTGATGTGTCTTTGTTCCTTTGTAAGGAGTTTAGGAAGCTGAAGAAATTTAGTTAAAGGTAAGTTCACCGAGGCTCTACGCTGGCTGGCACCTAGCACTGAGTTAGTCGGTAGAATGTCATCGTCTAAGATCGTACAAAAATCTCATAACAATGTGCCGTTAGTTTTTTTATAATATTAGAGCGTTTTTTTAAAGTCTTTCTATCGCTGTTATATTTTCATCATTGTATATTGTGGCCTATCTCTTAGTTTTTGAGTTATTGTATTGTTAACGGATCGTTGAGTCCACTGTTCTGCTGTAATTCGATATGTTAGCAATTTTCTTATTTTGTTTTAATTTTCAACTATTTTGTATTCCTACTGAATCTCTCTTCGTTTCCCTACCAGTATCCTCTGATCCTGTATACTCTGTGATTGCTTCTGTTTTTGATTTGCTTGTATTTTCATGATTGTCTAGTGTCTTTGCATTGCCACGCAGTTGAAAACTAAACAAACGTTACCAATTCAAGAATTGTAGGAACGTGCAAACTGATACTTCCAACTATATAATTGTGCCAACGTTTAAGGACTATCAAGAAATTTTGGAATGGTACGAAAATAATGATTGTAGATCTTGAAAATCAAAACCGTATTCACGTTCGTAAAACAGGCCAGTGTAAGGTGGTTAGCAAAATAGTATACCTTAATGCTCAGATTGATAACTGGGATAGTAGTAAAATGGAAATTCGTCGCCGTATACAATTGGAAAAACTTGCAACAGCTCAGCTGAGTAAATATGGTGTGATAGAAATATCACGATATGGACGAAGATCTAACTGGTCAATGATTTCATTCTCGCAATATTCGTGATAGAAATATCACTATATGGTCGAAGATCAAGTTGGTCAATGCTTTCTGTCCTCTCAATATTAATAATATACGCTTGACTATTTTGGAAGCTGACCGAGGGCACATTGATGCTTTTGAGCTCTGGGTGTTGTAATCAATGCTTAGAGTTCGATGCACAGCATGCTTAACAAATGCTTCCATCTTTTAGGAAATACGTTTCCTTAAAAAGTTGTCAAGTATCGTTTCCACAAGAATTCTTTCACTTTTAGTACACATCAATAGAAGAGAGGATGATATCGAGAGATTGATCGTCCATGGAAAATCAAACGGCAGTGACAGAGATGATATCGCTCAGTGCATTGGGTTGACGTTATCAAAAATACTTTGGGGAAAAGGCCTAGTAAACAACCGTGCTGTACGTATAACAATCCAAGAACGTGAGGCTACAAGCAGGCGCGGCTTCGCCTTGGCTTGTATTTGCCTACCTCAAATGTTAATAGGTCCTTACATACTTTCTTACTTAAATAGCTATTGGAGTGGGATGGTTCTGTACCTTGGAAACTAATATTCATCGAATAATTGTATTAAAAGATAGAGACAGCTACCCTCCTTGAGATTTATTATATACTATAATATATAAAAATAAAATAGTGAACACATTGTACGAAAGGGGTATCTGAAGAAAAAGAAGCATTGTATGGTTCAACCATGCTGTGACTATCAGATTAATAACGATATTATACCAAGTGTAGCTGCAGAGTGTTTGTAAATGTTGGGCTTGGTTTTCCATGAGATACTTGAAATACCAGCAGCTCAAAATCAATAGCTGTATACAGTTAACATTTCTATAATTTTAAAACAACACCAATGCTTGTTAATTGAATAATGCATAGGTGCTCTAACTGTTACTAACCGCTTTAGAATTTAACTGTACTATTTTGTTTCACTTTGAATGATTCATGATGTTATTGTGTAAGATGTATTTACAGAATGTTTATTAACAGTCGGCTTGCTTTTCCATGATAATCTGAAAATATATTGATCCTTTGATAAGTATTCCCACCCTCATATTTGTAAAGGAATCACATTGTTTGTTAAACAATCTGAATATTCAATCTGTATTTTAATTGAGCTAATATAGTTACTGTAATGGGTCAATTCGTGTCACCCTATATGTATATTTCATATCTGCTTATTATATCCTATCAGTAATAAAACCGAACTGTATTTCTCATATTTATGAATTAAGTTTGCACGCACTATAAGTGTCTCGCGGATGTGCGTGAATTGGAAAAACAGCGAATTCCAAGTAGTGTGGTTAAAAATAGAATCAAGCTAGCGAAGCACTAAGTTGCATTTATGAATAACTGCAACGATGTCGTGAGAGCCAGGGGCGCTGCGCAGCTAAACAAGCGAGCCGTGCTTCTGTCGTCCCACATAACCCAAGGTACGACGCGTGCTAATAAAGGTGCCAAAGTGCACAGAATAGTGAGGTTTTGGTCTGCAAAATTCGTCGCAACTGAAACACCAAGTAAAGAAGCCTTGCGACATCGGGGGCAATTGTTTTCGCCCGCAAGATAACGGGGGTTTACCTACATCCAACACAAAATTAATGCGTCATCTGTTAACGCAGAGGGTGTCAGCTTGAGTTGAACATGCCAAGGCAGCGTGTTGCAGCAACAAGCGCATTTAAAGAATAGACAGCTTCGCCTAGTGCATTGGTGCTCGTAATTTAAATACATTTCACACTATCGGAGTTTGACTTTGCTTCGACAGTTGAACATTAACGCACTATTTAAGGTGCCTTCATGCATGTAGCATACATTCTTGTTATATAAATATTGTGTATTCTTATATGTATTTTTATGTAATAACGTGAGTAGAAACAGATTTTGCCCGTAGATAATTAAAGTATTGTTGACAGATTTACTGTATGCTTGGACGTAGTTTATTCTTCGTGTTTTATGTACATGTATTTTCTTGTATTTGTGTTTTTCTTACAGATTATATATCTTTTGATGTAAACTGTTGAATATTTATTGCTGGGAGTGTTTACATGCATCATTTCAGCATTCTAGACAACAACGAACAAATCCAAAGCAATATTAGATTGCCCTTAGCGGCACTGACGATTTTCATCGAGTTTTATGTCTCTACGACTGTTTAAGCTGTTTAAGTTTAATAGTACAGTAGAGTATAGGGCTAAGTAAACGTACGGTTACATTATGTGCTACGTATGAATTAAATATTATCGTATGTTACTGTTGAATTGATACCACATATATAACAGTTAAGGAAATAAATATATTAATGTTAAATGTGTGTTTTATTTAGCTGTCACACTAATTTTCTAATGCTTAAATGTGTTCCCAATTTTTGTTTCATTTTTGTATGATAAAGAGTCGGGAGTAGATCAATACTAGTAAGCAGTTAAAAATGTTAAAGAAACTGATAAACATCCTTAAATATTAAAAATATAAATAAAAATTTTACATATAGGTAATGCCTGAGATTCATAGTATATTTATTACTATACATATATAGCGTGAAAAACGTTTTCATAGTTGCGACGAGTTGTGGGAGATATTTTTAACAGAGTTTTTCCAAAATTTGAGATTGAATCTACAATCAGCAGGCCGAACCAATTTCGAAGGTTCTCGTCACAACATTCGAAATTGAGCCTACGATCAACAGAGTGAACAATTTTGCAGTTGATTCTCGTCTCAAATTTTGAAGTTGAAGTTATAGGCAGCAGAGTGAACACATTTCGCATTAACTTCCCGTTTCAAAATTCGTGATTGAACATTGAGCACCAAAGCGCACAGATTTCGCAGTTGATTTACGTCGCAAAAATCGATAAAGAACCTAGGAACAGAACAGGGAACACATTTCGTAAATGGTTCTCATCTTAAAATTCGACAGTGAACAAATATCACAGTTCGTTTTCGTCTCCAAATTCGAGATAATCACCATTATAAATTCCGTTCATAACATAGGCATATTATTATCGTTACCTATATAATTTTTTCCGCCCTTGAGCAAACTACATCTCACACCAATAGTTACAGCAATGATTGTTAAAATGTGATAGTTTCATGGAAATGCACGGACACGTGGTTTTTGAACAATCCGATTTGACCTTAGCAGCGAGAAACTACTTGAATCTATTCTGTACATTTGGAAAACGGTTATATGCCCCTTCAATTATAAAATGAAATATAAATTAACTATCAAATTCGACTTTCTTTTGTAGCGTAAGGTAGGGTCAAATACTAAAATGTACTAAACTATAAACAAGTGCTGAAGTATTCTACAGTAAACACGAAAAATACTATTTAAGAAAAAATACGATTGTTCGAAGGACTCACATAAATTGTACCTACTTTTTCCTTTGAAATTCGTTAAAAAGGAATCTAATTATTACTGCCAATGTGAATTCCTGTTCTATGATGAAGTCTAGCAGTGCATAATGCATTACTAGCTATAATAATACGGTACCTACTGCCAAATATAAAAAACATTACGTATTTAATACTTTCGACATGTATTGATTGGCCCAACCAAATTTGGCAGCAAAGAGCGAAAAATTGTAAACTTCTTACAAGCTACAATTAATCTCAGCATGCGTGTCCCTGGCTAAGCATATGTGATTGTGCAATATTTGACGCTTCATATAATTGCAATAAAATACACAAAAGTGATCATAACTACTACCTACGCACCTATAACCCGCAATTTGAGGTATCAAACCTGAAAACAGATTTAATGTAGCTCCAGCCTTCAAATCCTATATAAAAAGATTAGCGACAGAAAGAATTTACTCTTAATCTTGCTTGCACATAATCAAGAAGCACAATGAAGTTCTTGGTGGTGTTTGTTTGCTTCTTGGCGGCTGTACATGGGGTAAGTTTGAAATAAAGTTTACGTTTTAAAATGTACTTTCATGTATTTGTACCAGCTGCCTCCAATAATAATGCAGCAAGTTCAGGAACTCGTAGGAGAAGCTTCAGGTCGTTGCAGGACAGAAGTTGGAGCTGGCGATGGTGAGATATTTTGTCGTATTTAGTTCACTTTTCCCTATCCATAGTGGAAATATCTGTTTACGAAAAATCGAAACAATGTTGGTGTATATTATAGATTGCTAAAATTTGTTGGTAAGTATCCAAATTATCGAAATGAATTTTTTTTTTGTTGAAAATTGATAAACGGTTTAGGAAATGAGCCTCTTTTATTATTTGTCATTTATCCTTTAGAGAAGAAATTTTTGCCCAGGTGTGCCTATTTGCTAGTATTTTAAAAATTCAAAATCATGTTTTAGCCCAAAGTACATCATTCCATATTGAATTAAAAATTTGGTTTATGATTTTAAAAACGTTTTAAGAAATATAGAAAGGCTATACTGTCTATTGTCTTCAAAATAAATATATATACGTTTACAGGTACGTCTATTGGGTACTTTAGTATAGCTAAATTGTCAATTTGTAATGTTGAATATGTGTTATATAATTTGCAGATACTAACATAAAAATTTGATATATTGGGTGAGTCAATAGTGCACCGTTTTATTTACGTATACAGGTTTCATAACTTTTTAAGCTTAGCAGTCTAATATTATGTTCAACTCGACAGTAGTTGATTCTGGCCAATAGCCAAGTTTTTTAAAATAGAGTTCTCTGAATATACATAAATTAAATTAAATAATTTAACAAATTCCCAACGTTTAAATTTTTATTCCAACTTTTCAAATTTCAACCATAATTTTAATAATTGTGGAATTTTAAATTCATTCAATCTAATTTCACTCGATAATTTTAAATTAGAACGATGTAGCATATACATAAAATAAAATTAACATTTTAGGTAGAGGTTCAAATTCAACCCTTAAGGTAATATTAAACATTATGAAAAACTGTTGGCTACTTTAGGGATTTAAGATGCTAATTTTATTAGAGCTGAGATAGGAGCAATATTTCCAAGTTCGAGAATTCTAACTATAACCTTACCAATACTTATAGTTTTGACACTATTAAAAAGATCAAAAATTCTAAATTACTATGCACTAAGACTGATACAGGTTATTGTTTTGTTATTATGAATAGTTTTGATTATATTATTAAGGTCGGCAGTTTTCTGCTTTTGTTAGACGAACGTTTAGAGACAAATTTTAATATCATTGAATCTTTTAGGTAATGTTAATCCTTATTTTTCAATAATTATGAATCAGTCTATTCCTGTTGCCAACAATTCATAAACAGGATACGCCTATTAGGCCAACGGTTTGTTTTGCTAACACTCCTGCTTCTTTCATTCAAAATTATCTATAATTTTATTAATTTTAAACCCAAATTTGCAATTAGTCTCCATGGAATTGTCTAAAACCAAATTTTGAAAAATTCTCCCTTATTAAAGGTATCATTTGCTGGGGTAGATATGTGGACGATATTTTAGTAATTTTCAACCCATCAGTCGCCTTAATTCTATCCACCCAAATATTAAATTTACCGATGAAACTCAAAATTATAATTGATTTCCTGTTTTAGATTTACTGCTTTTCAAAAAAATTAATAATAATACATTTATTCAACTTAGTATTAAAAAAACCAAATTGTAGTGATCATGCCATTCCTTTTTTTCCATCCCTTATCACACAATCTGCAAATTTTTATTTCCTTTTAAGACGTTTTTTATCTGGTCCAATGTCAGTGAACGATTTTAAGTGTAAATTCAGTATCATTAAATATATATCGATTAAGAACGGCCATCCTTTATATGTAATGTTACCTGTTTACCACAAACTCCGCAGAAGACTTTCCACTAATTTAACACCCAGTTAAAAAGTTAAAAACCTAATAATTTTAATTCAATTCCCTATTTTTAATAAACATAACATGCACATATTCTTTTCTTCCTCGAATTCCTTCTACCATAAAGTTTTCAATGAAGAGCATATTCCTCCTCTAGATAGACCTGACATCTATCACCTTAATTGTTTCTCTTGTGATTGTTTCTATATTAATCCGACAGGTCGTTGCTTAAAAAACGATTTTATAAACTTTTCTTTTGCATTAAAAATAACAATGTTAATATCGATTAACCTAATAATTCCATCTTTGCCATCCATATTCTTCAATCCAATCATAATTTTGTTGTCAATAATAATGACACAATTTATCATTTTGCTTGAAGATTATGTTGAACAACGATGATCATAAATTCAATGAAAACACAGACACTAATTATATATTGCTTAACATCAGTTAGTTCTGCTTACTCTTAGTTTCTCTTTGAGTTGTCCCTTTGTTGAGCTTCGCTATGCCATTTTCAAGTGTGTTTAAAGAAATTTTCCTTTAGTTTTAGTGGATATAGTTGTACGCTGCTGTTTAGCTGTCATTCTAGGCTTTACTTTCTTCAAAGTTCAATGTATCTTATTTGTTCTATTTAATTAGTTCGCGTAGTGTACACTTTTAACAATTTAACGGTCACTTTGAATTATTAATTTCATTTGCGTTACATTTTAATTCTCCATTTTAGTGTATTCTCACTTTTATCAATTTTATACCGTCAATTTTGTACATATTGCCTCAATGCCCAAGCATTTTATAAGCTTTTCTTTTATTCTTTTTATTCCTTCTACTACATTTGTATTAGATGCAATCACATTTTGGTCTGAAGATGAGATCAGTGTGTCGGTTTCGAACCATATCGCCAACACCAACTCATTAAATTTAGTGTTCAATAGTATTCAATAAATTTTTGTGGAGAAGACTAAGAAGCGTCTTATTTGAATTGCCGCTCTGCGTATGGCATTATACTTTTATTCACTATCTACTATTTAAATTCTCATGAGGCGTTGTCAACTTATTCTTTTTTGTTACTAAATAGCTCATTACAGTATTTTTTAAATCGTAACGACATTAAGATAATCTCTGAAACTTCTTTGTGGCGTGAATTCATAATTCATATTCTTATTTGGGTATTTCGCGAAATATGAATGAATATGAATTAGTAACGACATTATTTGAGACAATTAAAGGATTAAATGAAGTGTCCACGTGGCGACCTAGCCCAACACACGTTTGGAGTCGAAGCACGGGCGCTTACAGTAGAAGCTGGCCCGCGAACAATTCTTCCTGAAATCTGCACGAATTGAAAATCCCCTCCTTTTACAAACAGGCTTGGACATGCCTTTATCACTGCACACGCGAAAATAACCTCTTAACTCGTTCACAGCACAATATCGATTCTACGAACTTCTGATTGTGCTAAATTACACCGCTAAATCTAATTTACAATATTTTTGAATGTTAAAATAAACACTACAGGCAAAGGATACAAAGGCCCGTTTTACAATGCTTTTAGAAATGTCTTATACTTTTTAATTGACCTGTAAAAAGTGTAATCATTTTTGCTATTTTTTGGTTTTCTATGGTGTTAAGTTTGTTTAGGAATATCTTTTCAAATAACTTAGATATAATGGAAAATAATGTTATTGGTCGGTAAGATATTACTTGTTCTACCTGATTTGAGTATAAGTATTATTGAAGCTACCTCCTTCTGCGATAGTAATTCTCCAGCCTTAAGGATTGCACTGTAGATCTGAGCAAATGCTATTAGTGCCGTCTTTGGGAGTTGCTTAGCTACTGCACCCGTGATATTGTCGTTACAACTAGGTGACTGTCTCTTTTTCTAATGGAAGGGATATTATCCTAGGTATTCTTAAGTATCAATGTCGACTTCTACAGTAAATTCTCCGTAGCTTCCGTCGGTGTAAGCCTTGGTTTTTTAGTTTAATAATAATTCTTTTACGTTGCGGATAGCTCTTTTCAACTTTGTTTTTGTCTTGGAGAGCCCTTGTAGACTTACAGATCTTCCCTAGCCTCCTCGTTTCTAATACTTCTTTCTTTAGTACCCTAGAGCAGTTGCTTGATGTTAGTGTTTGCATTAGATGTTGGACCCCAGGCCGCACTGGCAAGTATTTGTGTTAGATTCTCTACCGCTTCATCTATTTCGTCTGTGGTTTTTAATAAGCTGTTAATGTTCATCTCTTTCTGGATCAGCTCTTTAAATAGTTCCCAATCTATGTACTTATGTAAGTATTACTATTCTTTTTTTAATTGTAATTTTGTCTAAATTTTGTTCTGTGTTAAGCTGATGTCTTAATTAATTTTCCCAGTTTGTTTATTCAATTACCTATACTGGACATGTGAGTTGTAGTATTTTAGTTGATAGTTATAGTTTCTTTGCTTTCAAAACTGCAGCAAATGGTACACCTTCGGTGCATTTTTTACTGACGTATTATTCGGTTCTTTTTGAAAATTCCTAAGTCTGAGAAAATGGCACTTCATCTTTTATAGATTCTTGTAGGCCTTGCAGCCTTTATAACTGGCTGGATAGTTTTTGTCGTAGAGAGCACATTTATTATTTAATAGTACAGGTTTTATTGCAGTGAAAACAATAATATTTCACAATTTTATTTGTCTCATGCCCCACATTCTTAGTGTGGCTTAATATAAGGAAATTAGAACATTAGAGTTTGTTTGACTCGCTCAATTGTGATTTTTTAATATTGTAGGTATTTAATCGCATAGACTGCTGTATTGTTGTCCAGGTCTAGAAAGAAATAGAGACCTTGGTGGGTCATTAGTTTTCGCCGCTTCAACCGAGGTCACATTCAAACGCGGGAGAGTTCGATTTCGGGTCTGGGTGTGCCCGGTTTCACTTAGTTAAGACTTAATATAAGTGGATCCTGCAACCCCTTAAGTTATGGGAAAGCGGTTCCACGGGGAACGGCAGAACTTAGGATAAAAAAAATTGTAAGAAAATATTGGAAGTGGTTTTTTATCGGGATTGTCTATGTTTTTCTATAGTTTGGCATTTCTCAGAGATCTTAGTTTTTAATGTATCGAAGTCCGCTGTATAATGTATGTCTTTTATAACTACTCTAAAACGTTTGCTTTTTTAATTGGTAAGTATAATATTTTACGTCGTCGTCGATTACAACCATTTTGATGATCTGCAGATAGTTTCGCTTCTGATCACCAATTGCAGTTTATTTTTAGGGAATATTTTGCTTTCATTACTTCTTTTGTACGTAAGTTGGCTATTAGGCTTTTTAAATTGCGTATGTTGGGGAGGAACGATGTTTTACTATTTTAATTTTTGCAATTTTTATTTGTGAAAATGTTTTCTGACACAGTTTCTGCATCATTTAAAAGAAACTGGGAGTTGTTAGTTGCATCATTTGTGTATGTTGTGTTCTATCCCCTAATTTAGGTCTAGGCGATATCTGAAAGATCTTACGAAACAGATTAAAAGTTAAGCAGGTAGAGAAAATTCACGATGGGTTAAAAGACCACTACAACAATGGAGATGGATTGGTGATGTATGGCAGATAGAAGAAAGCCTTTAAATTGTAGAAAATTTAATTTAGCTCTTTTAGGTTTACTGCTACGCAACTTCAATGCACATTGTATATTCACGCATTCTACCATTCACTCACCAACTTTCTTTTTTAATAATTTAAAAATAAGCTTGTTTTACGATTTTTTATAACCAGATATTGTTACTAATAACCAGAATAACGTAAGTGTAGACAAGTAATCCGCAATTCGTTTAAGATGACGTCGCTCCCATTAATACCATGCGGCCACCAACCACCCAGGCTGGAAAATGCTTCCTCAGCTGTCTGCAAAAGAACTTTGGCCTTGTAAGTAATAACATACTTTAAACGGAGCAATCAGAAATTGCCACGAATTTTCAGCTAGACAAATCTGGGAAGATCGACAAAGAGGGAACTTACTCTATGGTTGAGAGAATTCAAGGAATGGATGAAGACTTATATAAGCAAATGAAGCATGTTGCGGACGAGTGCATAGTCAAAGGTAATTGCATTCATTAGGTGAAAACACATTAACGTCTTATTTTTTGCTTAGTAACCGAATCTCCTGACGTGTGCGACACTGCCTTGCACGTGTTTAAGTGCGTCGTAAAGGAAAGCAAAGCTGTAAGTATGTTAATGTTTTCAAAGAAGGATTTTTAGGAACATGTTTCAGGTTGGAGTCGATATGCCTACCTTAAAGTTTTAATGCAAAGGCCATGGATATGCTGTTTTGAATATTTTTGAACATTCATTGTTAATATAATTTATAGAGCTGTAGGACACATTTTAATAACATGTTTAATACGTGTAAAAGGTGTTGTTTTACTTAGAATCTAAGGCACTTCAATAAAATCGTTCAATTTCGATAGTTACAGAGAAGGAACTGATAATAAAAAATGAATGCAGCTCACCAGTGTAATTTGTCTTTCTTAGAGACTTAGAAGACCAACATCAACACTTACTTAAGTGCTGCTGTTATTGGTCCTGATAGTACTCTTAAAATCTTTCACGCATCTAGTTTTTCCTGGTTTTCACTTAACTACCGATCATACTTTGGTAAAAAATGCATAATGATACTACAAAATTCTTTACGTAGCTGGCAAAATTTTTATTGTAGGACGTTAAGAAAACAGTGCTTCAGGTAGCTCAGAGTGGAGTGAATCGCTATTCAGCTGAAGCCTGGTGTTGTTTTATGTGGCTGTTATTATTAGATCTACTATTGTGATGAAATGATATGAATGATAAACATGTCAATGATGAATAGCAAACTTTTCTTATCCAATTCACGTTACTAATAGTTCAACGAAAACATTAATTTAAATATAGTTGTAATAAGGTACTAATTCATGTGGCTGTATAGTTGAAAAACCACTTGAAAATTTCTGTTTACTAAAAAATATCTTAATGCATCTGAGACAACTAGTTTAAAAGTATTTGACGTCTACAATTTACATCCGACTAAATATTTTGCTCTTGGGCTGTTTGGATAAAGTAGGGAATATTACCTTTCCTTAAAATTTGTCATAATTGATAATATTTAAATGTGTTTTTGGGATTTTTCTACCAAATGTGAGTGTTGAAGAAGGTTGTGGAGTTAAATAAAGATGTTGTGGTACTTTGTGTATTTTCTACCGCACTGAGGTAGATTACTTCATTACGTATCTTGGTATTAGCTACATATCAGCATATAATACTTATTTTAATTTTCGCTAAAATGTAATTATCAACCAGAATTATTGACTGCCTTATCATAAACACTAAGATGCAATAAATTCGTCTGCTGCTTAAACTGGTGCAACAGATTAAGGAGGTTGGTGAGAAGGCTGCTCTAAAGCAGGTAGATAAAGTTATAATAATAATAATAAAGTTACTATAAGAAAACAAAATAAAGTGAAAGAACAGAATGACAGGTTAATATCCTTGTATACATTGTAGCGCTTGGAAGGTATTTAAACTCTCCTTGTTAGAAGCGGGGCTTTAGTTTGCTGATTAGGTGGTTTATTGTTTGAGGATAGACATGTAAAAATTGTTCTTCCTCGCTCTTTAGACCTGATAGTTTATTCTATTTTTAAATCATTCCTAATTATCTTGTAAAGTTTTACCAAGTGACGACCACGTAAGGCACTCTGTTGGAGTCAATTCATTTGATATGATATTAACAAAATGGTTGTATTTCTGTTACCCACCTTATTATATTATGCACTTTATATATTTTACATTTTTGCATTTCTTTGTTCATTATCCGCTCTCATAGTGCTTTATTTGCTATGGCTCTCAACGTTCTCATTTCTGTTTCTGTCAAAAAACGTTTGGTTTTATTGGTGTATACTATTGCTTGAATGCCGTAGGTTAGTATTGGCCCACATATCATTTATACATTTTAATTACTTTCTGTTTCCATGCACATATTTATCGAAATAATTTTTTGTAGGGAACCAAATAGAGACGTGGTTTTACTATTTGAGATATTGGACCCGTGATTAGATTGAGATAGCTTAATGTATCTACTTCAAAATATTTAAAGTGCGTGATTTTTTAACGGTCTTGCTTTTTACCACCAGCTTACGTCTTACACGGGCTCGGGAGAATGGTTCTGACGACGAGCTACTTGATAGGACTTGTGGAAAGTGCACGCTATTAACATAGACACTTGTTTATAATCAAATCAAGAAGCTCAACACAGCATACCAGGAGTCGCAGGGACAAAGGGGTGCGTAATATACTTATCTAATTGTCATACACAGTAACAAACCGATAGTAAAGGGCACCAGATTCAACAACTTACCTTGACACACTCTGATGAACCTTAGAGAATAGTCAAAGTGCGACGTGAGATATAGATAAAAATCACTCAAGAAAAACATCAACGGCTAATGTCGAACATCAGCAACACATTCATTCAAAACAATGACCTTAATATAAATAGTATACTAAAAATATGCAAGCAGAATGATCTGACTAAATAAAAGCGTACGGAATCGATTTAGCAAAGTGTAAAAACCCTGATTCAAAGGACGTTGCCTTCCCGAACAGACGCAGATATAAATATGATACAAATGATTGTATTAAGAAAAAAAATTCCTTATAATTATTATTATTAGTAAGTAACCGAGCTCTGTAGAGTAGTGGTTATCACATCTGCTTAGCATTCGGGAGGTCGCGGGTTCGATTTCCCTGGCCGTCTGCTCTGATTCAGGTTTTTAGGTGGTTTTCCTGAGTCAACAGAGTACCTTCTCTGAGGCGAATGCCGGAGCAGTACTTCTCTACCTTTCCCGACCTCTCTTCTATTCTCCAACCCTCCTTTCTCTCGCCCATCCTATAATTCCAGTTCTTGGCTGAAGAGGGACGGAAGGTCCCTATAGCAGCCCGCCCCCAGTTGGGGGAATTGAAATAACCTTGAACCTTTACCTATTAGTAAGTACAGCAAAAAATAAGAAAACTCACAAAAAATGACATTTGGTAAACAACACATGCTTGATCTCATCTCACTTACAGGGTTACTAGTTTAGGTAAGCTAAATTAGTGCATAGCCGGTGGTTAAGTATCGTTTACAGAAGTTTTAATCAGAAATTTAAGTTCGATGATAAGTAATCTCCATGATAGACGTGATTCAATAAGTAATGTAATGTGAAGCCACTTCAAACATTTATACATTTTCAACCGGTAGCATGGAGAAATTTAAGATCACTTGTAGAAATATAGGAGAAGAAATGCAACGGAGGAGAAGATAAAAAGTTTGAAAACAAATTCCAATAAGTGTTAGACTACGTGAAATATAAGATAACCTAAAATTGCAAAGCTTTAACGGATTTTTTTCCAAATTATTATTAATTCCTGAAGTAACAAGACGGGCGCACCAATTTATCAAACCAATCGAGACTAAATTTGGTCTAATAGATTATCGGCGATTTTTCGGGATAAAATCCGCCTACAAAAAGTCGCCAAAATGAGCCTCAAGTGGACGACTTGTAGTTCCATAGGTAAAAGTATGACTGCGAGTGTTTTTAACTAAAATTCAAGTCGGAGCAATCGCCTCACTCACATAGAAACATAGAAATTTAAGTCACTAAGAACGACTTAGGCAACTTGTAATACATGACGACGTTTAAAGTTGCTGAAACCACAGCACACAGTAGGCGTGAATGAAAAGTAGCATTTCGGATTGTAGCAAATTGTCTCTGCAAGTCATTCCCTGTTTGTGCCAAAATTGTTGCATTTTCTTGTTGCTTAATCGATATTCCAGATTTAGTCAAACAACTTCCAATATTTCATCTTTCCTGACTTATGGTTTCATTCTAGAGGTTAGGTTTGCCAGTGTATTTGCCTTAGATCAGGTTTTAGTACAACCAGTAGAAAAGTGAGTTGTCGGTAAGCTGCTTCGCCAACTTGAATTAGGTACCCCCATAACTTTAATATTCCCTCGGTGTTTACAGTAATGGATGTGAGTATTTTTTATGGTACTTATTATTATTATTATTATTAATCAAATTGAAGGGCAGAGGGTCTCACTCTATTATGCCTACAACAAGAAAAACCGCACATTGCAATTAAGACAATTAAACATATATGTATATACCTACACTACATTATGGCTGGACGTTTTTCAGTTAAGCATAAAAATACCAGACACAAAGGCGCCAGACACAAAGGCGACATTGCTCAGTAGTTATATCCCTAGTGCAGGGGTGGTGAACCTTTATTCATCTACGTGCCATTTTATCTAAAAAAATGTTTAATGAAGCCATGACGTGCCACCAAACAATCTTATTAATAATTAACGAGGAAAAAATAACACTAAATACTATCAACTTAAAAACTCTTTATTTGCAACCAAAAATATACTTTTTGGTACAGCAATAGTAACGTTATGTTTATTTAAATGAAAGAAGAAAATAGTGCAACTTCTGCTGTTGCAAATTAGATGCTAAGTAACTTATACTAGCTTCATACTTTGCTACTTTTAGCAGAATGCAAGCTGACAAACGGCTTATAAGCGAGTCTAATGTTTTTCATATGTGAAAATAATGACTCACAGGCATAGGTAGATGAAAATATTGTTAAGATAGCAAAAACCAGCTTCTTCAGACAGCTAAATGTGTCTGGAATTGAATTCCACGTTTCCATAATTTTGATATTTGAATTTTTACTCATATTACCTGATACAGATAGTCTTTCTATTTCATTGAAATCCAACTCCTTCTTTGTTTCGATACATTTTTGAATCCATATTAAACTAAACTGGAAATCAATCAGCTGCATTTCAATTTCTTCAATTTCCAACCAATTAAATTTGGGCAAGTTCAGTCTATCAAGTGAAGTCACATCAGGATACATAATAAACTTCAGTGTTTTCGATAATTCTTTGAACTGAGAAAATCTCGATAAAAATTCTTTGATTGAAGAATTAATTACCGAATTAAACTTTTCAGCAAATTTTTCTTGATCTGGTTTTTCGTGTAAATCCAAATCTCTGGTGGTTTTTTGCTTTTTTTTTCAAGTTTGGGAAATACTTGTAGTTTTTGGTAACAATATCGTTACTAAAACTGGCAGTTTAGCCTCGAAAGCACGAATGAGATCTATCATAACAATAATTGTTTTATTTCTTGAAGTTTCATGTTCAATTCATTGTAAAAAATATAAATTGTTTCAATTAGGTACCTAAATGCCTTAATTAATGTCGTGCCCCAAATTATTTTGTCGCGTGCCATCAATGGCACGCGTGCCATTGGTTCGCCACCCCTGCCTAGTGCATTCTGAATATTCGAGTATTTGTCGAGAACGCGAAGCGTTCGAGAGAAATACTCAAATTATACAGAATGCACGAGGGGAATATTGCAAGACTAGGTATTGCTCGAAGAAATGTCATCCTTTGTATACCACACTATTCATTTTTAAAGAGTTTTTAGTTTTCTTTCTGAAATTTCTTGTGTACCTAGCGGGTTTTGCTTTTCTTCCCGCAAATAGTCGATATTGCACTTGTACAAATACCCGGGTATTGCACTAGTGCAAAATATTCGCTGTATTCCGACTCTGATTGGTTCAAATTTTTGAAAATTGGTTGATGTGATTGGTTTATATTATCTGAGGGGAATATGCTATTACATCCCACACCAGCAGAAAAATATTCTGCGACTATCGTACGGAAATTGCCAGATTGTGGTAGGCCATTCCAAAGGTCACTTTATAGGCCCAGTGTCATGACATGTAACAATATAGACCGCCTTGGTCGTACTTGTTTTTGAAACAATTGATGGTAGGGAGCATTGACCATTTCAGCAGGTAGAGAGTCCCATTTGTAAAACACACGATTTCCAAAGAAATTCTGATGTTGGGTGGTTTTGAAATTCTCGCGAGAGAGTTTGAGGGTATGGCCTCTCTACGGCCTCCTAGATTAATGCGAAACTGACGTCTCTACGTGGCCCGCCGCATTTTTAGTTCAAGACGTTTTTTATAGTTTGTAGAGGCGCTGCAATACTGTTACGTTTTTACGTTCGGGGCTATTTAAAAATTATACGATGCTTCTTGTATTAAACCTTTATTTACACGATTAATTACGACTATTTACAAATACAAGAATTATTAAGGCAGAACACAAATTACTTGAACTACGAACTATTTCTAACAACGATACACTATTTATTTATATGCGCTGGATTAAACATCAACTAATTTATGTGGCTATTTTATTCACGACTTAAAACATTAAGGATTTATATGGTTATATTTATTTGTTATTTATTTCACTAGGTTTATATACACACGGTTCGTTTATATCACGCGCGCTTCGAGTCTGATGAGAACTTCTGGAGAACTCCTTATATTTCTGCGAACGCATATTTATATTGCCGGCTAATTCCCTCCTGGAAGCGTCGAAACCATTCCGGCAATGGTGACGTGTCGCGTGTATTGACCTCAGGCGTGACTCATATATCCGTTGCGGCCCGGCTGCTTCTCGAAGTTCTGGGTCCAAGGCCGTTTCTCGAAGTTCTGGAACAATGACTCATTCGTCCGCAGCTGTCCCCAAGGTCGTCTCCTGGAGGCTGTGCCTCAAGCGTTTGCAGCTGCCTGATCGCAAGGTCGTTACAATACGTTGCGCTTGTGCGCCTGGTTGCGTATTTACGTATTACAAGTTTTTCTTTTTTTATTTTAAAAGCATACGTCCACGGCCTCCTGGAATAATATTAATCCAGGAGGTTGCGTCTACGCCACATATAATTTATCAAAAACCCAACAGATGGCGCCAAAGTACGTTGGCCTCAGAATCAGAAAAAATATACAAATGTGGCGGGCCGCGTAAAGACGTCATTCTCACAGTAATCTAGGGGGGCCGTGGGCCTCTCAATCTAGAGTCCGTGTTTAGTTCACAGATGTCAGTAAGATCCACCGAGAGTTAGAGATCCTGTTTGTAACTATATACAGGGACTCTACCGAGAGTACAGTGTATATATGCAGAGACAGTGTGGCCATACGGGGGTCTCATTTCTTATTGGTCAGTTAAAATATGTCATCAGAGCGGCCACATTTGTGCTTATCTCTGCGAGGATTGCGTTGCTCGTATATGTAAATTGTGATTAATTCTGTTATAACTAAGTGAAATAGTGTAGTACGAGCCCTAACCACTATATATTCGGCCATTCCAATAATTTTATTTCCTTCACGCAAAAACAGAGTTTTATGATTGAACAAAATCAATTAAGGTACAACATTTTCTTGTCGTTAAAACATGATAAGAAATCTTCGAAATCCTTAATCCTTAATCCGCAAATGCAGTGCCTTAATTGTTCTCCGCCCACTCATAAAATCCTGTTTTACGTTAGTAGAGTAAAATTATTGAAATGGCCGAATATATAGTGGTTAGGGCTGGTATATTTGTTTTTTGAAAGTTATTTGTGAAAATAATAAGGTTTTTTTATATATATATTTTATTGAGGTCTGAACATATAGGTGAGTAATTTTATAATATTAAACGCAAAATAAGCGGCGCGGCGTATTAATTTAACCTTACAATAAATTTTTATTATGCAGACATGCCGGGGTGTGCTGCAATAAATTGCACAAATTCCAATGCCAAAGGCTTCCTAATGATACATTTTCCTAGTAATTATGTTCGACGATAAGAGTGGGTTATTAAAATGACACGAGATAAATGGATCCCAACAAAGTATTCGTGTATCTGTGAAGTAAGTAGCGTTAAACTCCCCCAAGTTAATGTGCAATGTTTATTATAGCTATTATTGAATTTTAATGTTTGATTACAGGTACATTTTGCACCACCAATGTGGGAGAAGACACGAGAAGATGGTAAGCGTAAATTGAAAAGCAATGCTTTGTTTTCTTTTACAAAACCAAAACATACTCGCAAACTTCCTGCCAAACGTCAGCCTACTACTACATGCGTCAATCTTGAAAAACCACAAACTGAGGTTGATATTCCTTTAACATCAGTATCTTTATTACACCGTTTACCCCAAGAAAGTTTTCACCACTTGAAGAATTAAGTAGTGAAAGCGACAGTATAGAACTAGATGTTGTAGAAGAAAATGGCAACGATGTTACGATCAAGACTCTCAATCAAAAATTAGAAAGATATAGAAAGCAGTATAATAAAGTGTCCCTTAAAATGAAAAAATATAAAAACGATTTAAGAAGTAGGAAGAAGAAATTTAAAAAGAACCAGAATGACAGAAGAAGCAAACACAGAATTATTGCATTCCATCTTCTCCCCGGATCAAATTAACACTTTAAAAAGAAAAATCAACAAGATACATGAAGTGGTCTAATTCAACAATAAAAAAGCTTTACAATTAAAATTTAGTTGTGGTTCTAATGGCTATGAAGCATTTTTAAGGCAAAACATACTTTTGCCTTCTTTAAGAACATTAAGAAGACGGTTACAGTGTTTACAGTTTGATGTTGGGATTTTGGAAGAAGTGTTCGAATTCCTTAAAATAAAAGTAAGCATTTTCAAACATGAAAATGAAAAGGAAGTAGCTTTAGTAATGGATGAAATAGCTATAAGCTCATCATTGACTTCTGACACTTCTCTCAAAAAAATATTTGGAAAAATTACATTACCGGAACACGAAGTACATGCAACGCACGTTAGTTTTCTCTTTTCATGTTGGGTGGAATTAGCACCCGGTGGAAGCAAACCATTGCTTATTACTTTACTGGAAATTGTGAAGCTCTGGAATGAAAAGTAGTAAGCGTCACTTCCGACCATGGGTGCTTTGAATCAAGCTTTGTGGAGGTCATGGAATATTAAAGGTGGTCGTCATTGCGAAACTAAAAACTTTATAATGCAAAATAGGAAAATATTTCTAATTGCTGATGTTCACCATTTATTCAAAAATATTAAAAACATGTTTATAACTAACAAAACAATCTCAATATCTTCGGAGATACAAAATAAGTATAAACTTCCTACCAGCACTATATTTGCAGATCATATTGTTGATGTTGTAAACTATCAAAAAAATTAAAATTTCAACTAGCTTCAAAATTAAGTGAAAAATATTTATTGCCTAATCATTTTGAGAAAATGAAAGTTAAAAAATCAACAAACGTAATAAACCATGACGTCAGCAGTGCTTTAAAGCTGTTAGCCGAAGAATTAGGGAAACCAGCATATCTTACTACGGCCCTGGTTTTATTGATATAATTGATCGGTGGTTTCAAATAATGACATCGCGCCATTCTCCAATGGCTTTAAGTATATTTCGTCCAGAAATCTATGAAGAAACAATAACATTTTTAGAAAGTTTCATTATCATTATTCAAGATTTAAAAGTTGGTCCCAACATTGCATGGAAGCCTTCTCAAACTGGGCATTAATTACAACAAAATACATTCTTGATATTCAAAAAAATCTATCTTGAAGAAAAGCGATTATGATTTTTTTTTGCATTTTAAGATCAAAACAAATAATTCCGAATGTTTTACAAGTTAAAAACCATTTAAAAATAATAACTGTATCACAATACTTGAGAGATGTATCAAAAGGAAGCTATGAGGAAGACGAAAGAGAATTTCTATCAGGATTCCCTGCTGTTTTGTCAAAACAGTAAAAAACAATTAGTAATGTATCAGTTCTACTAGAAGAATTACCAGACTCAGTTATGAACCTAAATTTTGGTGAACGAAACTCTTTTTATAACGTGTGTGTCTATATAATAAAAAGCATTATTAGCCCAGTAACTTAGGGTTTCACTTCATAAAAATTAGGACCAAGCTGTATTTTTGCATACACCTTCATTTGGACGTTATAAATAACGTGTGAAAAGTCCACATCAATATCGTGACCGCTAACAAAGTTATACGGGGTCAAAGGTCACCGAAATAAGTTTTTTGCTTATATCTCGCTTGCTATTAGTTGTACAAAAATGTATGCTGAATAAAAAATGTAGAGCGGAAAATTCTCTACAAAAATGGCAACTTGTACTTTTTATGCAGGACCGTCCGTTTTCAAGTTAGAGAGCTCACAATGCTTCAACATCAGGAAATCGCGCCTATTATCTGGCAGATGTCTTTCGTCGATGGCAGAATCCCCCTCGGTGTCCCTCAGACAACGGTCACATTCCTCAGTATAAAGCAAGAATTCTACACGACGTAGACGTGTTTCCGCTGTGTTGTAGCACGTGGTGTATATTAATACTTCAAAGACTTGTAAATATTGTATTAATTCCGCTTGTTCAAAAATCCTTTTTAATTTCAAATTTTCTAAGCTAACGCGTCTAAAAAGTTATATTAAAAACTGTTTATATTTTTGCAATGAATTGACATTTCTGAATTTTATAGAATTGGAGAGCATATTTAGAAAATATTTTAAAGTTATTGAAGGTGAAAATATTAATATAAAAGAATTTTACATTTCAAAAGTGGAAGAACCTGACCTATTTTCACACATTCCTACTTGTCATGCATTTAAGATCAATATTATTAAAAGATTTATAATATTTCGCTTAAAAATAAGTGGTAAACGTCGTCTTTCTGGAAATAACAGATACGGGAGCAAAGCATTATTTCATCATTAATTCTGTTTTATCTAAATTTTGTATGTATTTTTCTGAGATATATTAGGTAACAAAATAAAATATTATATTGTACTTGATTTTGAATAGGTCATTTTGGTTGTTTATTTAAGGAAGAACAAATATGTTTACGTATACAAGCGAGAAATATAAATTAGTACAGGTATTTTTTCTATTTTTGTTAGGAAATCGGGTATATTTTGAATAGTTTGAGGTGAATTAACAATGCGCTTGTATTACTGTTATAGAACTTTAGCACAAAAATGGCCGCCGCATAGGAATGACCACACTGTCTCTGTATATAGACACTGTACCTAGAGATTGTTGCTTGATAGTATGCGCCAGGTATGAATCATGTCTCCTCTACTACGACGTTCTGATAAGCACATGAGGTGTAGAATCTCAAGCCTGTCGTGGTAATTCTTGTGGGAGTACGAGAGTGGCCAGTGGCCACCGGGTTATACGGCGTTGTGTACTTTCTAGCAGTTTGATGTATTTTATAAGATATGGGGACCATATGGTTACAGCATACTCCAGAATGGGACGTATGTAGGATTTATACAGTTTAAGAAATAACTGCTGGCTTGGTTTGTGAAATGCTTTCCTAAGAATAAAATATGCAGCATTGGCTCTGCGGGTAACTTCGACAACTTGGTCAGATCACTTTAGGGCTGATGTTACTGTGACATCTAAATCAGAATGACGGTTAACTGAAGTTAACTGCTGACAGTTCTCAAAGAAGTAGACATAATGAGGGTTTTTGTTTCCCAAACGAAATACACAACATCTATCCTTGTTTAGTAGAATAAGCCAATCCAAGCACCAATTTTCAACTGTGCAAATGTCCCTCGGAAGTGTATTGGCACCATATAATGCATTACCAAAAAACTTAAAATCATCTGCAAAAGCATTGTGATCCGAGCTTATGTAGTATGATAGGTCAGCTATATACAGAAGAAACAAGACGGGCCCTAAAACAGAGCCTTGTGGAACTCCTGATAGGACATTTTTGAAGAGGAATGGCAGTTATCAACCCGTACGGTAAAAGTTCGTTTTGTTAGAAAAGCAGAGATCCACCGGTGCAATGCTCTGCGAATCCCACAATGATCAGGCTTGACAAGAAGCCTATATTTAGGCACCCTGTCGAAGGCTTTTGAAAAGTCAAGATATATGACGTCGATAGGTATTCCTGTGTCAATAGAAGCAGTCCAAGAATTTAAACAATCAATCAAATTTGTTACAGTTGGTCTGCCTGGCAGAAACCCATGTTGATTCGTCGGAACGAGCCTGTAATTTGAAGCTCCTAATTTGTCTCCTTTCTTAAAAATAGGAGTGACTGACGCGGATAACCATTTAGATGGCAATATTGATGTATTGAAGGAACACTGCATTAAATTTGACAATAACTTAGCGACTACATTTGAAAAACGTTTGCGAACAGTAGTTGGTAACATGTCTGGATCTGATGAAGTAGTAACCACATGTTTTCTTAATTCTTGATCTACCAAGGCTTCCGTGAATTCTATGTTATCAACCATCTTCTCTACTCTTGGTGTTGTGATGTCCGGAAGAAGACCAAAATGTTCCAAAGCGAATGCTTGTTTAAAATGGTCAGCAAGTATTTCTGCGCTCTCTCTGTTACTTGCACATAGCGTGCCATCCGTTCTAGTACTAACGACTGGTACTGATACTTTAGATGCTACTTGACTTCTAGTGTACTTATAAACCGAGTTTGGTCCTTTTTCAGACGATCTTCATAATCTCGTCTAGCAGTGTTTATATCAACAGACTAGGTATTTGAAAAAGCTCGATGTGCATGATAATCGACTTCCGCATTCGTAACTTTGTATCTACGCCACAGACGACGTTTGACATTCGCCCTTGCTATAAGTTCGTCCTTTATCCACGGTTTGGTGAAGTTTACTTTTTTAAAATGTGTTTACGTTGACTGATTAATGCAAGATGTCAAGGTATCGCAGAATATTGTCCACTTTGTTTCCACATCAGAAGCCTCGTATAAGGAATTTCAGTTTACGTTCAACAAATGGCCCTCAAGCTTATCGTAATCGAAGTTTTGGAATTCTATACGTTTGTTCCTAGAATGCATTTCAGTTAATACTTGTACTGAAGATAATATCACGATGTGATCCGAACATCCAATAGACGGTAGTATTTCAATCTGGGATATCAGATTTGGGTCATTTGTAATCAACAGATCTAATATAGATGGTTGCTGATTTTGGCGATACCTAGTTTGTTGAGTAACAAGTTGGGTTAGGTTAGTGTTAAGCATCATATTAGTAAAAGCCGAGGCCGAGTCTTTGCTATCCGAATATTCTAAGGCTCCCCACTGAATGGTAGGAAGATTCAAGTCACCCAACATGATTACATTTGAAAAATGGTTTGATGCATTTTCTAGTTGGTTGATGAGAGTAGAGTCAGCATTAAAAGAAGAATTTGGGGGTCTATAAATGCCAGCTAACGTAAAATTAAAGTTTTTACTGGAGAATGTTAGCCAAATATTTTCCATTTCGCCTATGACCATATCAACTTTAGAGATTTTATATTCCAAGAAAAATTTAATTTTGCAGTACACGCAGACTTCCCCACCACGTCGGTTATTGCCTCTGTCCGCACGGTACAGATGATAACCGTTTAGACTTATAATTGAATCGGGAATAATGACTGACAGACAAGTTTCCGTTAGTACAATACATGTGGCCTGGTACTGAGCAACAAAAACATTAAATTCGTTTAATTAGGCAGTAATCGATGCGTTGTTTGTACAGTCAGACCTTGCCGTTCGCGGCTTTGCGGTTCGCTGATTTGATTTTACCCGGGGCACCTTTGTGCTCCCTTTTTTTGCCGTTTGCGGATATTTGCTTCGCCGTTCGCGGATTAAATTGCTAACGTTAACTGTTTCAACTTTCACACACTAATGGCCGGTCTTTGAAGGCCACTAATCTGACGTTAACTTTAATTCGCTGTTACAATAGACAAAAAGCACATACAAATTTGTTTACTAATGAATAATATGTCATAAGCGCCAACGTTTTGATGAGCTTTTGTTTATTTTAATAGCGATTAAAGTTAACGTCAGGTTAGTGACCTTCATAAGACCGGCCGTAAGTAAATAAAGCATACGTATGCGGTTTATGTCATGAACACCTAAATAACATTATTTATCACGAACTTGTAAACACACTTAAAGAGTCTATTTCTTCGAATCTCTATTACCAAATCGGACCTGAAATAAATTGTAAAACTATAACTTGAATAAACAAATGGACATACGAGCTCTAGATTCAAGTGGCAGACTTATGTTACGTATGGAAATTTAGTTCAAACTTTACTGTCTTCTCGAGCGTTTCTGCCGAAAATTAAATTGAGTTTAATTTTTAAAACACGGGAAAACTATGTCGTTAAAGCGTAAAGTTTCTGCTTCAGATTTGTCAGACAAAAAATGCAGAAAAGTTTTGGTTTTTTGAGGTTGCATAGTATAAATAAATCTAGTTAATGGAACCTAACCCCGTTCTTATGACATATGTTTTTACTGGCGCATCGCGGTTTTGCGCTTCGCGGCATCTTCTGGAACGTGACTCCCGCGAACGGCGAGGTCTGACTGTATATGCAATGAAAATTTCGATGATACTGGAATTTAGTTTTTTGCGTCGGTGCTAACTATAGTAGGAATACTCCGCTGATACTTTACTGTTAGGTTTGATTCCCCCAGTATCCGTTCTTCGTTTGAGTTCAGCTCGAATATCATTTAAGTGTTTTCACCTGGTTGGGCGTTTTATCGTAGCAAATAACTACGTTATTTAAGCCCGAAGAGAAAACTTTTTTCTTATTCCGCAGAATGTTTTTGGTTTCAGCAGCATTTGAGAAAGAAACCTTTAGTAAACGAGGCTTGTTGTTAATTTTACGTCCGATACGTTTGACTGAAATTGGTACAGAAATATTTGCAGTACCCTGTACATGTGAAAGGATATCTTGAACTTGTTGATTATCGGAGGCGGCTTTAGTAGAATTATCCGTGTTTGTTGATTCGAGAACGTTACATATGATGATATTATTTGCACGTTGCATACGTTCGACGGCTTCTGATACAATGTTTTCGTATGGAGGGAGGTGTTGGATAAATTATATTATTGCTTTCTGAGAATCCTGACCTATCACATAATGTCGCTCTTGAATGACTCAGTAATTCAGATGAAAATTGCCACTAAGAAAAAAATTTTTGCCTACTATCAGTCGAGCCAGATTTAAAGAGGAAGATATCATAATGTTACCGACAACATTGATATTGAACACGACTTACCTTTTTCTTGGTTTATGGGCCAGTAGAATAAGTTGACTGACAGAATAAGGACATTCCAATTCCAAAGTAAGTTGATAACGTGGCTCAGAATTTTGTGAAACAATACCTCTAACTATCTTTTATAGTTTTTTCTTTATTTAATGAGCAGAGTGTTTTACTCAATGTAGTGGGTTATATATATTGTTCTGGATTCACGTTGCGGCGCCTTTTTATGTTATAATTGACTATGTTATAATGGTCTTGATGTATGTAAACTGTTTTATATTATAACAATAATTATTATACTTTAGCTATTATATCTGGCTTTCACTATACTTTAGTTTATTTTCAACCAATTCTCTTTTAAAATTGAATTTAAGTAACTCATTTGCCCTTTTATAAATTATGGATTATCAATATTATTAAATCTCTAGCTCCGGTGGAAAAACATTTTACTCTTGATTGAAAACACAGGTCGGATTCGCTCATAATCTAGTCTGCTGTTATTCCTGAAAATTCATACTTTTATTTCATGACAACTTGTACGTCTGTCACCTGTCACTTTAAATTATGCGAGTGCAAAATCAATTACAAATACCTCCTCGTTACATTACTTGTCATTCAACAAATATCAAATATTAAGTACGCCTCTTTTAAAAATTACCTCACTTCACTCTTTCTATGTTTTTCTTTCAGTTTTTACATAAATACCTGTAGTCTGTCACCTGTTCGTGGACCTTGATACTCTTCTTTACCAAGCCAAACGCATCCAGTAGTCACACAGAGATCTCCCAACGTTCAAATACATCCCTGTACGAACTCCACCAAACACAGGGATCCGCAAAGACTTCCCAGCCAAACACGACAGGGCACCTACCACCTTTCTCCAACAGAACCCCACAAAAAAACCATCAGCAGCAAACGCCTTTCACGTCTTCCTACCAAAATTCTTAAGCCACTGACGACCTAGTATCATGGACCTCAACTAGATGCAAGTTACAAGATGTCACTTCAATAACAAGCTTGGCGCATTAGAACTCCATCAGATGAAAACCTTCTATCCACACCATAAAATGCTCATTCTGCTAACAATCTCGATGTAAACCACTTCCAGTAAAAATCATTTCCTGTTATCCAATTTATATGATGTCATGTAATTGACTGACAATAAACTCAGTTCGGCATCCAATTCCAGAAATTGCTTTTGTAGATTATAACTGTATTACCTAGGGCATTCTCACCACATCCATTTTCCTCTTTTTTACCACCTCTACATCATTAATTTTTTTAAAATTTCCTTCTTATTATCTTCTCGCAAGTTTAATGTTTTATTAACAAACCTTTACATTCCAAAAATCAGATTAAGCTTTGTACAAAGGGTTTATTTTATAAATTTAGCCGCTTTAAAGGTATTACATATTTTTTGTACCAAATTATTTTACAGACTGATAAATAGTATATCCTCCTTAGTGATTTAGTTTTGTATATATTTTATAGTCCAACACCCTATATAACCTTTATCATATTTATCTATCACCCACGTAGTACGAGTACGTTAAATTTCCATCATATACTTATTATTGGAGTCAATGTGTTAATTATCCAAAGGTTGCAGATGCTATGAGCCTCAAGCGATTTCAGAGAATACATAGATATGTGAATTTTTTAGAAAACAATGAAAACCAGCATACTACCGACCGCCTATTCAAAATACCTACGCCCCATTCTTGACTTCGTAAGGGGCAACCGCCGAAAATTAGAACAAGAACAGATTAAGCAGATGGCAAAATGATGGTACCTTATATGGGTGCCAGTCCAAGAAATTTAAGATATATTCACAATAAACCACATAAGTGAGCCCACAAAATATTTGTTCGCACAACTGTACCTGTATCACCAACTACGCCATTACTTCACAGAAAAAGTTGTGGAGACAAATTGAAATGTGAAACAAAAACGATTTAGGATCGATCGAAGTATTTTTGGATTTTTTCTTGCATCTGTCAACTAATTGTCTGGTTGAAGCAATCTTCTTGAATTGATTTACTACATATTTTGAGGAAGTACAGAATAACGATTTTTTAAAAGAAGAGATTGAAGGTAGAAATTACTGGTAAGACCAGAATAATAATATTGAAGCTGTAAAATGTCCCAATTTGGACATAAATGATTCACGTTTAGGAAGTTCATCTAACTGTGATCTAGACCGTTCAAAGGCTACTAAATTAAGCTTTTGAATTGTGTTTATGTTAGGAAAACCATGACAACAAACAGATAATGTTTATACCACGGCCTGCTAAATTGTGTGACAAATGTCACTTTATACGGCCTGGGCATTTTTTTGAAATCCATTGTTGTTTTAATTTCTGAGAAAACGCCAATTTTGCCGTTTGGCGCCACATACCCACGATGACATTTAAATGACTACGGCTGTCAAGACTAATTCGTGTTTAGAAATGATTTTTTAAATGCAGTATCAGTAGGATAAGGACCTATTGTTTTGAATGTAATATAAATATGAAAGGTGTAATCTATTATTTAGTGTCGTGTAAGTACCTTAGAGATCTGTAGTTTTAATATTTTTCTTGAGAGAGGTGTGGAACTCCAAGAATTCGTAGTTGAAGACGGATTCATATTTTCAGGCAGCTATTTTTTGGATAGCTCACACATTTGCTCTAAAATAGCACATGATATGCAGATAATCGTATTTCTTACAAATTTGGAAGATGTTCTAGGTGGTAATAGTAATGAAGCAATTTATTCTGTGTGTTATTGCAAGGTTGTAAATTTATGTGTAATTTATTGTAAAAAATTTAAAACTAAACATTTAAAAGTTATTTGTTTTATTAGTAATCTATCTGTAAATGTAGTATTTAAAAATGTACTAAAGGAAGTGCAATGTGATTTTATAGTCTTCGCCCAGAAGAAGTTACTCAGAAACACCTTTCTTGAAAGCTACAATTAACAATTCTTACCCGTTGTTTATGGATACCTATTTAAATAAAAATAGAAAACAGAAATCGCTAAAAAGGTGCGTTTTTTGAAGCACCAGTACGATCATTTAAATTTAGCTTTCTGACCGTTTCCTTCGTAAAACTTAGTTGGAGGTAAATTCATGATAAGATCTTCCCCAATTGGTATATTTGCACGTTGTAGACCCGCTTTCTATTTTAACAATACCATACGCAATAATAACGAATAAATTAATCAACAAATTATACTGTGAATGTAAATAGTGTAAATGAGAAATTACATGGAAAAACTAGCAGGAAACTGATTAAAAAGCACAATAGAAAATCAAAGTAAAAAATACACGGGAGAGTTATATTATTGTTGTAAAATTTTAAGAAACGTCGTAAAATATAATCAAATATTTGCATTGTAGTCAACGTAGTAACTGATGTTACATTGCAAATTTGAAATTCCTGCTCGTGGGTATACAGCGAAACTTCACATATGCCCAGTAGTCCTGTCGTTGAAGGTAAAAATATGCTATTACCTCAGAATTCTTTGAACCTTGACCGATTGACGTGAAATTTGGTGAGTGGTTAGGGGATGGCTCAAGGAGCAAAAGTGACATAGCGCCGATGTGCGCTTTTACCGTGAGAGTGGATGCCACCCCTTCTAGAGGGTGGAAATGTGTTCACACAAAATAATAAATGGAAATGGATAGAGGGTCAAATTCTAAGTAAAAAATGTTCTATATAGTTTTTTCGATAGATCCATATTTTTCGAGCTATTCGCGATTGAAAACTTAGATTTTTCGTGATAAAAATGCATGTTTTTGGACGGTTTTTCGCGAATAAGTCGAAACCTTCGCGTTCTATCAAATAAGTTGTAATAACAAAAAATGAAGCTTAGAAAACACCAAAGAGATTGTTTTTTTGATGAATGCTCTAGATCCAAAATAAAATAAGTTATGGCTCGTTGAAGAAAATTTTTTTTTGCAACAACTTGGTTCGAAGTAATCAACGTTAATTAACGAAAAACCGATGCATTTTTAGGGAAAAACTTATAAAACATTTTCTGTAGTGATTGAAAAGACCTTTAAAATGAGCACTATTAAAAGTCCATTGCATCATAACTAAGCGAGTTACGATGCAAAAACGGTGGGCCACTCGAATTTTTGAAAAAAAATGAGCGTTAAAACCCCAGCCATTCCACCAGAATTGATATTGGCCATTATCCCTTTACAAATTATTTTATTTTAGTATTACTCATGTAATCCAAAAGTTTTTCGACATGCTCAGACTTTGCATATTCAAAAAGTAAAGGGTTGAAAAGCTCGGGGGAGGTGGTCCGCGCACTATAAAGCAAACTTCTAACATTTATATCTCCGTTATTTTTTTCCTACAGAAATAAAACAAAAACTAAAATGTTCGTTAAGAAAAAATCCATATTTTTGTACTATATTATCTCTTACGTTTTTTTCTTTAGATTTAGTTATTTTCAAAATAAGGTATTTTTTAAGAAATTTGAAAAATACGTTTTCCATTTTCATCATATTTTTTTCGAAAAATACGCATTCTAACCCGCCCAAACTTTTGGATTACATAAGTAATACTAAAATAAAGTAATTTGTAAAGGGATAATGGTCAATATCAATTCTGGTGGAATGGCTGGGATTTTAGCGCTCATTTTTTTTCAAAAATTCGAGTGGCCCACCGTTTTTGCATCGTAACTTGCTTAGTTATGATATAATCGACTTTTAACAGTGCTCATTTTAAAGGTCTTTTCAATCACTACAGAACATGTTCTATAAGTTTTTCCCGAAAATGCATCGGTTTTTCGTTAATTAACGTTGATTACTTCGAACCAAGTTGTTGCAAAAAAAAATCTTCTTCAACGAGCCATAACTTCTTTTATTTTGGATATAGGGCATTCATCAAAAAACCAATCTCTTTGGTGTTTTCTAAGCTTCATTTTTTGTTATTGCAACTTATTTGATAGAAAGCGAAGTTTTCGACTTATTCGCGAAAAACCGTCCAAAAACATGCATTTTCATCACGAAAAATCTAAGTCTTCAATCGCGAATAGCTGGAAAAATATGGATCTATCGAAAAAACTATATAGAACATTTTTTACTTAGAATTTGACCCTCTATCCATTTCCAGGGTTATTTTGAGTGAACACATTTCCACCCTCGAGAAGGGGTGGCATCCACTCTCAGGGTAAAAGCGCACATCGGCGCTATGTCACTTTTGCTCCATGAGCCATCCCCTAACCACTCACCAAATTTCACGTCAATCGGTCAAGGTTCAAAGAATTCGGAGCGGAAAACCTTCAACGACTGGACTACAGGCCGTATACAGTCACGTTTGTCAAATAATTCAGAAGGGCGTGGTTTATACTATTTTTCTAGAAAGAAAATGTGTTATTTCTGTTACAATTGTTGTAACCTAGAAACTAATTTCTACTCCCAGTTGTGCAAAAAGTGTAATACTCACATATAATCTCATAAGAGCATTAATTCTTTCCGGAAATTTGTTTGAGTGCGTTCCAACAACGTCGTATTAATTTGCTCGAGCGGGACGCGTTGGAATGCACGAAAAATAATTTCCGAATACGAATTAATGCGCGAATGCAGATTTGGTAAGAAAATCGTAACGCCACAAGCCCTCACAGTTAAGTTGGTCTAACTACAAAAAATTTCTAATAAATTTTGTTGTTTAAATATGTAAATATAGATGCTATTCAAAACTTTGTAAACAATAACAAAAAATTCTTACCGTTAGTACACCGCACGCTACAATTAAAACATCCAATATCTATATGAAGCACTAAAACTAAATAGCCTTCTCCACGAATATTTATTGTGAAATTGTGGTTAGCGACATGTTTCGAAACCAAACTGGTTTCATTATCAGGCCATAATGATCATCTACGGAGGCATATGGTTAACAATGCTATACATAGTAAAGGAAAACCACTTGCTGCTATTAGTAATCGGAGCACATGTTAAAGAGAGGTTAAAGTAAAAAATATTGAAAACGTGATTGAAAAAAGCTTAAATAACGAACAATATGGAGAAGTAACTAATTAACTAGCAAAAGCGTTGTACTGGTTAATACATAAAAAATAAAATTTGAAAAATTTAAGGAGTGACAAGCATTGAAAGTGTCTACACTCAGAATGAAGTTAATTACAAAAATAACTAACCTAGAGATAGAAAAGTCCCTAGATTTAATGACAATGAAATTACCAGAGAAGGTCAAAACATTCAAAGACAAAAAGGAAGAACACCAAGTAAGGGACGGAATCGTCAACAAAATGACAAAGTTATTTGATATTTAAGATAATGTAATTAGCATCAAAATCTGTGACTTCGTTAAGTCTGACTTCATTATTATTAAACATAATTTCAAAAATTTAAAGTAAATTGAACAAAATGCCTTTATTAGCTATATGCAAAATATTGTAATCTTTATTAGGATCGAAACTGTGGTTAGACTGCAAAATGTGATTAGCAAAAGCAGATTTATTTGGTTGATCGATTGTAAAATTGTTGTTTCTCATACAAGCGATATGTTTTTTAAATGTTTTTTGAAAGTACGTCCAGTTTGACCAATATAAAAACAGTCGCACGACGAACAGTCAAGACGGTAGACACCAAATCGTTCTATTAGAGGCATCGGATCTTTATTGAAGACTACCAATTTATAAATGGCAATGGTAGTAGAAAATAAAATTTGACAATTATATTTGCTTAAAATGTTTTATATGGACAAAGAAATTGTTCCATAATAAGGAATTGAATGAAAAATCTTATTTTCGGAATTATTAATAGGGTTAAATTTTGTTGAAAATTTTATTCGGAGTTTATGATAAATAGGTAAAATTAGTTGGAGAGGATAACCGTTTCGAATAGCAATAAATTTAATGATGTTAAATTCAATATTGACAATCTGTTGACATTGGAATAAAAAGTAAACGTCTAAACTAAAATTGAAAATTGAAATGTTTATGGGATAAGGGATGAAAGAACGAGTAAGGGATACTATGGTCAGTACAAATGGGCTTTCTATAAATACTAGAACCAAGAGATTTAACATTGGAACTATTCTTTTTTGTAATCAAAATATCAAGAAAAGGTAAAGAGCTGTTGTGTTCAGTTTCAAAAGTGAATTTAATATTTTGATATACCGAGTTAAGCCAGGTGATATGATCATTAATGTTGGGGTTATTAGAATTGAAAATTACCAAGATATTATCCACGTACCTACCCCAGTAAATGATATTGTGAATGAAGGGAGCTTCATTAAAAAATGTGTCTTCCAAGTTATTCATGAAAATCTCTCCTAACAGAGTTGATAAGTTAGATCTCATGGCTAAACCAGACTTTTGTTTAAATTTGGTTATTGTTAGGATCTGAATCTACAAGCATTTCTTTTAATAAATGAAAACATTCATTAGAAAGGAATGCTAGGAAAAAGGTTAGTTACATCAACAGAACAGAGAGTAAAATGTTCAGGCAAATTTAATTTTGATAAAGTTTTAGTCAGTTCTATGGAGTTTTTACTTCCCTCGTCTAAAAGAGGGTGAGCATCTTAAAAAATAAAATTTTGTTAATTTTTATTTAACTTAGTAATAGATACAAGTAATAATTTGTACATAGTGCAGGCTTTATTCTTACCAAAAATGGGAGCCAATGGATACAGAATGAATGTTTTACGATACAAAAAGGAGGCACAAATTAGCGCGTTACTAAATATAGCTGCGACGAAGGAACTCGAAAGGTCGGTGCTCCGTGGTGCAGGTAGAAATAGCCCAGTCTGTTGTAATATCCCACAAAACGTTAGGGTTGAATATGCGGTTCGCCTGCCTTTCGAATTCGACCACGGTTTTATTTGAAAATTTATTTAATTTATTAGAAACGTCAAGATATTTTACTCCTAACTTAATTTGATTTTTAAAATTATTTGGTGTGTCACAATGTCGACGAGGGAAGTTCTGGTTAAAGCCTTTTACAGATTTTTATGGCAAATTTAGATTTGAAATTAGTAACATTACGGATTAGTATGTTGAGCCAAGATGTAATGAGCGATACAGGGGTGTTAGAAAATGAAACTACTGGGGTAATATGAATATTGGGTTTGTGAATTTTAGGTAAGCTATATGATTTAAGTAAGGAAAGGGGGTTGATATTTAAGGATGTGATATTATCAAAATGGTCTCTAACAGTCTTTCTGACCGCTGCAGTGAAACTGGGAAGGGGGTCTTTAAATTTCAAAATCGGGAGAATAAAGAAAATCACAGGCCTTGTTAATATAGTCGCTCTTTTTCAGCTTTAGTGCACAATAAATTAGAATCTTTAATTTTTCTGGAAAAAGTATACGTTGATTTGTCTAAAATGTGAGAATTATTGAGATTAGGCAAAGTTTTTTTTGTAATTAGAAATCTTCCTACTGATCTCGGCCCTACCAAGATCAGGATTGTCAATGCCTGAAAACAATATAACTTTCCCGGAGTTAATAGCTAAATCATTAATGTAATTATGGTTAATGTTACATACCGGGTTGTTCTTCTCAGTGTCACTGAATTCTACATTACCTTGTAAAAATTAAAATTAGTTTGAAAGGAATTATAATACGAATGGGATATATTACAATCAAAATCTGAGTAATTAAATTCATTAAAACCAGAAGGGTTGTTAGAGTTAAACTGTTTGATTCTGAAATTATTGCTGCTAGTGGAATAGTTAAAATTGAAATGTGTAAGACTTAAATTGTTGAGTTTTTTACAGAAACAGCTCTTTATGATGGTAGTAAATGATGTGCATTTAGTGCTTAGTTAAGACGCATAAGAATGGCTCTTTCAAGTAGTTTGGATAAGGTCGGAAGTAGACTTATAGGTCTATATGAACTGCAGTCCGATTTCTTTTTTTCTGGCTTGAAGAACATGAGTATTTGGGCATGTTTCCATTAAAACGATAAGGAAGCTGACCTGCGGTTAGTTAATTAACATAATCAATGACATTAAAAAATCGCAGATAACCTCCTTAAAGTACGTCCTACACGGAAGCTCTACAAATTTTACTTACCGGACAGGCCGAGCTAGCTCAAATTCGACCATAAGGTCATGGGTTCAAACCACCAGCTGTGTACCCTGCAGTCTTCAAAAAAAGATATGGGCGCCAGAAATCAGATGATTTCGAATAATATTACTAACGCCAAGTGACTAGCATTTATTTATTAACGCTAAATAATTTTGCAGTCTATAATGGTAATTCAATATTAAATCATGGGAATAATTTGGTAATAATGATAGAAATGTGCAAATTAATTGAATGTTGCGACACGCACCAAGATTAAGAACCCCTTTCAGGTTATTAAATTAATTGTAACCACAAATAAATCGAGTGATATGCATATCGCTGTCATATAAAAAAAACCTTTCTGTTCAGGCTATTGAAGGTAAAAAAGTGAATGCTCCTTTTACAAAGGTTTATACGTATAAATTGTAGCTTTCAATATTAATTGTAATTAAGTATACGCAGTTAAACTTCAAATATTAAAACTGATTGAACGTATGCGTCTAAACTTTACATGCTAGTAATAACGGAAAGTATACATTTACTCTTTAAATACGGATAGTTATGGAATGTATGAATTTAAATTTCAAGTATCGAATATAATTCAATATAATATTAATTCGGCAATAGCCAGTCCGAATCAGCTTGAAAGCAGGGAGACCATCCACTTTTAATGCGGTATTCACCACAAAAGTAACACTAACCTAGAATCTCCAACGCCCATAAGTTGCTGACAAGCAAATGCTGGCCGGGGCTTGCTATACCCTGTGGTTAAAAGCACCTTGGATGCGCCCGTAATTAAAGCAGAGCCACTCCCAAATTGCAGAAGTCAGGTAAAACTGTCAATTAAGACCTAAAGAAACATAATTAATACAAGAATAGCAAGCAAAAAATCTCAATCGTACCTAAAATCAAAACCATCAGCCCTTCAAAAATTAATCGTCGTAGCGTAATAAAGCACGAACGGGACCTTTTAGAAACAAGCTGCTCTGTCGAGGTGCAAGAAAAGAATCCCAGCGCATTCGGTCACTAACGAAAAACAGCTGAACGCTGCGACGTCGCGATAAGCACGTGGAAGTTTTTGGATTTTCCAGAATCGGTACGAAATGAGCGAATTAATAAATTGAAATAATTCGAAATATAATTAATTATAATTCAAATAAAAATATATAGGTTGGACCAGAAATAATTGGATAAATGGAGAAAACAATTAAGTGGCGCGAAAAATGGTTTCACCATTTGTTAGGTAAATGCGAGGCCTACGTTACTCCAGGCTGAAGCATCGAAACACGTGTTGTACTGTGACGTCACATTCGGAGTCTATTCGTCGGTCAGCAATACGAGACATCCTAGCTAGTCTGCATTTTGCCGTGGCCCGATCTTATCCGAGGCGTACGTTATTTATATTCTACTTATCTCAGCTACAAAAACATTTGCTTTCATCGATATTACAATGATGGTGTAGCGACTCTTTATTTTCTGGTATTTCTAATATTTCCAGGTTAGTATAAATATGAATGAAATATAAATTATCTTAATACTGTCTTCTTCATTTTCTATGAATTGGTATTAATATTTTCAGAAAAAATGCCTCGCCGTTGCTGCGTACCCGGGTGTAAATCCAACTACGCGAAGGAAATTTATACAACTGTTTTTCGATTTTCAAATGATTCTCAACAAAGGAGTGCTTGGATGAGGAATATTCCACGCGACAATTTTATACCAAAGGGTGATTCCGTTGTTTGTATTGAGCATTTTTCTGCCTAATATATTATTACCAAAGACAGTATTACAACGAAATGATGGGTCTGTATTATCTTTAACGCGGCAAATTCCAAAACTTACTGAGGATGCGATACCAACAATTTTTGACAATTTGCCTCAATATTTAACAAAAAAAGTTCCAGTCAAACGAAAAGCTCCCGATCAACGATTAGAAGAAATAGAGGAAGGTAAAGATAGAAGAGAACAAAAAATTGAAGACACTGATCACATAATTAATTTTCAACGGTTCAAAGATCATTATAAAACGAAATTGTCACTTGCAGAAGGGTTTACTTCTGTAGAAACTGATACAAATTATTATTATTATTATTATTAAAATAAACGCAGAGCAGAGGAAAGGCCCTATAAAGCTCTGATTACAAACTATACTCACAACTTGTAACGCTAAACAATAATAATTATATAAGACAACTTAAATATATATATATCTTCAAAATAAATACTACAGGCCCTCCACAGATCACAATTTCAATACTTATAGAGTCAAACTTAGTAACTAAGGTATTTTTAAAAGAAAAGTGGTCAAAATTCGTTCGGTGACGCAGTGATGATCAAATTAACATTTTTTAACGAACAGTTGTCTTTAGCTTTTTGCAATAAACCCAGATATTCGACGGATATGATAATTTGGGCTAGCACCCTATACTATTCGTTCCTTGCTGCTAGTAGAATAGGGACAGAAATCCCCCACCACTTTTAATTTCTCCCACTACTTTTAATTGATTAAGCCCTGTGGGCATAATCAATTAAAATGCCTGGGGCGTCGGCCATTTTGATGTTGTCACAATTAAATTGCCTGGGGCTCCGGCTGATGTCGTCACGTAATTAAATTGCCTGGGGCGTCGGCCAATTTGATTTCGTCACACCCATTTTTTGATTTTGATGCTAGTGCCGTTTTACATTTTGAATTGTCGTTATTTGTTTTAAGCGGCCATTTTGGATTTTGATGCTAGTGCCGTTTTGGATTTTAAATTGTCGCCATTTTGGATTTTGAATTAACCACGTGATGCTAGTGCCGTTTGGGTTTTGATTTTGCTCGCGCCATTTTGTATTTTGAATTAGTCACTCATATTTTATTTAAAATTTTTTCTGGTCTTCGCAGGATTCGAACCTGCCGCCTTCGCATTGCAAGGCTTATAGTCTAACCACTGAGCTATAGAGGCTTGTTATAACTTTCTATTTCGAAGTCTCTTTCACTACTATGCATGCTGTTTGAAGTATTGCTCTGTATACGTCACGCTTCGCACTTCCTCCTCTCACAATCATGCTATCTCTCTTGCATTCGTTTATCTTTGTCGCAAGGTTCTGTCTTGACAGTTCTAAAGCCATATTTTATTTAATAGTTATTAAGGTACCAAGTGCATTATGAGTAAAATAAGAGCCTAAGATTGTTAGTGTACTAACCGAGGGCCTTTGGCCCGAGGTGTGTCAACAATCGCGGGCTCTTAGCTCATAATGCCCGTGGTGCCTTCAAGGTTTTATGTCCTACCAATTTTCTTACCTAATTCATATTCATATTCAATTCATATAATTACTATGATATAGTATTTAAGATTGATCTAGTTAGCTGATCTAAGTTAGATTTGTGACATTAGCTAAGCTGTCATTAATTTTCATTGTGACAGTGGTGCATAATTTTTGAAATAAAAGTTGTATCCATGGAAACAAATACTGTTAATTTTTCATAATAACCCTAGTGTTCTTATGAAGAAAATAATTGCCCTGGAGCGTTATTTTGTATCTAAGATACCTTAAAATAGAGTCATTAATTTCAATTAATGTACTGGTAGGACATAAAAACTGTTATGTCTTATGTCCCATGCAGGATTCAAACCTGCTTCCACAGTGTTGCGAGTCTTATAGCCTAACCACTGAGCTATAGAGGATGGTTATAACTTTCTCTTCCGAAGTTCATCACTACCATGTACCGTTTGAAGTGTTGTCTATATATTTAAATAAAAAACTTCGCTGCTCTAAGTCGGATTTGAACCTGCCATCATTGTATTGCGGTGTAGCGTAATTTGAAATAAAAGAGTTAAATATGTTATTGTGCGTTTACAAGATGGGGATTTTGACAAAGTGGAAGAATCAAACTATGCTATTGTAAATGTACAGAAACCTATTCTTTATCCTTGTCGTACTAACTGTAATGTTACGTCTTGCACGTTCTAAAGTAACTTAATTTTTATCTTGTAATATATAAGTCTATATGTGATTCCTCTATTTATTTATCGAGCCAGAAGATAGTAGTTGTTTTACTACTATCGAACTATTTCTTTTTCGAGACAGAAGTTGATTACAAACAAAGCTTCAATATTTTCGAACTAACGGGTGTTCATAAACAGTCGTCATCCCAGTTTTTTTAAAAAACAAAATGTTATGTCTTTGATTAATTCGTGCAACACAATGAAACGTCATTGAATACTGTCATAGCTCATTTTTTCTCAATTTTAATAGACATACGTTTCTGAAGTCAAAACCTACTGGGATGACGACTGTTTATGAACACCCGTTATAAGATATAACGATTTTTGTTTCTGTAATAAATGTGTCATGCTAATGTTGGAAATTTTGGCTTTTACACAAATTTTTTAAACCTTTAAGTATTTGTGCGCGCCATTTTTGGATTTTGAATTAGTCACGTGATGCTCTGTATACTTACTTTCTCTCTCACAATCATGCTATCTCTCTTGCATTTGTTTATCTTTGTGGTACGGTTCTGTCTTGCACGTTCTAAAGCCATATTTTAAGAAACTGTGTTTGAAGTGTTTATCAATCATTTGTCTGAATTTAATATATTGTTTTCGAAATGAATAATATAGTAACTTTTCAAAACTTACGAATGCAATTACAAAGAGCAGCCACTTTAATAAAAAAAAATGTAAGAAATTTTAAATAAAATATTCTGATACTACATGATTTTAGCTATGAAATACTAGGTTAAAATAAATGCAGCACAATGTTTGTTTTTATTTCAAAACTAAATAACGTTGAATAAGTTTAACATGATAAAATACTGTGCGTAATAGTTATTTACATGATAAGTGCGGGAACAGCAGTTTTGCATATGAGTGCGACAGTTTTTACACGAGTGCGCGGTAGCGCACGAGTTGAAGAATGTCGCACGAATAAAGCAAAACTGTTCCCGCACGTGTCTTGTATATTATTTTTTGCACGGATCCTCCACAATGCCGAAAAATGTAAATATAGAAATTATTCGCCTTTAATTTGTCGAAAAAAATCAAGTCGGTGCGTTGATGTCGATAATGTAGGTAACTATCTGATCATTTAAATAACTGTCAAGTTTTGGTCGACAAACTTTTGAGTAAAAGAACAATTCAAACATGTTTTCGGACGAAGAAGACTTGGAATGTACACCACCCGAAATTAGAAACACAGCAAATGTAGCTGTGAATAATTTATTGCCAATAAAATCACGACATAGGTATGAAAATACATATAATTCATATGTTAAATGGTGTGAAGTGAAAAAAATAAAAAATCACACTGAAAATGTTTTACTGGCCTATTTCCAAGAAATAAGCGAACATAAGAAGTCTTTATGGTCAATATACAGCATGTTAAAATCTTGTTTAAACATTAAAAATAATGTTGACATTTCAAAATATCCGAAATTAATAGCCCTTTTAAAAAGGAAAACCGAACATCGTTGTCCTAAGAAATCTCAAGTTCTTGATGATGAACATATCACAAAATTCTTAATAAATGCACCAAACAAAGAATATTTACTCATGAAGGTTATTATTTTTTATTTATTTGAACATGGTCCTCACATCTAACATTCATTTACAGACAGTGTTGGTTATTGGCATTTCTGGAGCATGCCGCAGAGGAGAACTTTGCAAAATGTTGATTAAGGATATTGTTTTTGAAGATGATATCATTCTAGTTTCTGTTCCTGAAACAAAAACATATGTTAAAAGAGAATTTGCTATAACGAAAAATGAATGGGTTGAAATTATTACTCAGTTTTTAAAAATAAGGTTGTTAGTCAAAAATAATGACAGATTTTTCCTTACATACCGTTCTGGTAAATGTGTCAATTTACCTGTTGGTGTAAATACTATTGGGAAAGTACCATCTTTTATTGCAACTTACTTAAAGTTGCAAAATCCTCACGAGTATACGGGGCACTGCTTTCGCAGAAGTGGCAGAAACTTTGTCCGAGTCAGGTCCCTCAGGGTCAAATACTAGCCATATCGCTAATGCATATATAAGTAAGGCCCTTACAAATGAAAACACCATAAGATGTCCGGGCATTTCTATTTCTACCTGCGAAAATTGCACATTAAATATAAACATTTATAACCATGATAAAGAAAACAATAATTAATATTATATGATTTTGTATTTACCTGGGTACCTCGTTTGCACTTTTTTTTGGTTAGGTGGAAATCCGAGTGACAGGACTGTATTATAGAATTTCTCACAGATGGCGCTGACTTGGCTTGCAATGATTTTTAATTATTTTGAGAGTATTTCTGCTGTATTATCTTAATAAAAGTTGTAAAATGCATTTTTTTATTATAAACTCCGGCTTTGATACAATAATCTACTTTTAAACCATTTTTTAAACGAGAAAAATCTCTGTGCTCGTTGCAAGCATTAGTGCGGTAAAATGCGAGAATGATTGTAAATTTGACGTTTCCGATCGTTGGTTCCGTGCGTAGTCACTTGATTTTTAATAGAGGAGTGCAAAAAGGTTTTTTACATAATTGTCGTTATAAACTAAATTTTCGTCGAACACAACTTAGGAAATCTAACATAGGCACATTATTCATTCTAAAATATAAATACACCAAGCAATACAAAACGCATAAATAATTTGAAAGCATTGTGAATCCTCTGCGAACAATTCGAAAAAAGATGTCGATGCAATTATTGCGTTAGAGCCAAAACTTTATTGTAAATTTTGTAATTGGAAATCACAGAAGGGGTCGAGTACAAGATATATATATATATATATAATTCGTTTGGTATTTTCGACCGTCTCAATAGTAAGTAGGAAAGGGGTGAGTTGTCGGGTTATCGGTCTGGTGATTAAAGAAAAGACTATTTAGTCATGTCCAAGCTTTCGAAATTTATTTTAATTTCTTCATCAGGGATATCTACAAAAAGCATGTGCTGGATATTTGAGGTTATGTTATTCTTTTAGATGGTACTTACAACAAAAATCTTAGTAACAATTATACTGGTCAACATAGAGGACGGACGAACAAATTACACATTAAAATTTCGATGGATGATTTCCATAATAATTATAGTAGACAAATTAAAACATTGCAGCAATGAGGACAATGAGGTTACAGGTTGGCAATTTACAATCAGGCTGATGTAGGGATTTTTAACACTGTAAATAAAGTAACTAAAATGTATGGTGGGAAATTTGAATATTTAAATGTACAAGGTGAAGCAAAAAAACAATGGTTACATTGACGTATTAATACTACTGATGTGATTGTTACAATTATTGTTAGTGTTATCTAAGCTTAAGATATATGCGTAAATGTTGCCTAAATTATCTATATCGGATTTTGAATTTAAAGTATTGTTATTTCTAAAAATGTTAACCATCTCAAGAAAAAGGCGGCTTTTATAATGGGGTTCTGAGTCAAGGATTTTGGCTTCTGCAAAATTGATCTGATGTTGTGTTTCTCTGCAGTGAATAGCTAGTGCACATTTATTTCTTTTTAACTTGCAGTCACTTCTGTGTTGAGTAATGCGGGTTTTTAACCAGTTGGACGTCTGTCCGATGTATATTTTATTGCAATCCCCACATGGAATGGAGTAAATTACGTTTGCACTATTCATCACAGGAGTCCTGTCTTTAAGTTTAGAAAAATGTTTACCTACATTCTTTAGGTTATATCTGCCAATCCTTATATGATCATTATTTAAAATTTTACATAATATGGGTGTTAATTGTTTAATATATGGGAGTTTTTTGTATATGATGTCATTCGCAGGTAACCCGTCTGACTGATTGTTTAATTTTGTGGTAGCTGTACTAAATATTAATTTTGTTAACAGTGTTTTGGGATATCCATTGTTGGACATGATTTCAACTAACAAATTTAAATTTTTCTTTAGTAAAGAGGGGTGTGAGATTCTTGAAATTCTGTTTTTCATGGCCAATATTAAATTGACTTTTTGGTTTATGGAATGATGTGAAAAAAAGTTCATGTATCTGCCAGAATTAGTGGGTTTTTGGTACCAATCTAGAATTAGTACGTTATTGGTATTTCTAATGATTCTTGTGTCCAAAAATGGAATACTGTTATTTTGTTCGATCTCAACTGTGAATTGAATATGTGGGTTGAAACTGTTAAAAATATTCTGAATTTCATCGATTTGTTCATTAGGTACGGATAAAATTACATCATCGACATATTTTTTTATTAGAGGAATGTTGAAGGGTAATCTGGGGATGACATCATCAAACAATGTGTCCATAACTATTGTTGCTAGAATAGGACTGATCGGTGAGCCCATTGGGGTGCCAAAAATCTGTTTGTAAAATTTATCGTTGAATAAAAAGTATGTGTTGTTACATATAAATTTGATGGTGAGTATAATACACAATATTATGCTTTTTTTACTGAATACAGTTACCAAAGAGATTTTTGCAGAATTTACAATTAGGAATGAAATCAAAATCAAAAAAAGGCTGGCCCTGGTTAAAAGGATCAACATAAACAAATTCAACAAGCTAGTAGCAGACAAATCTAACAAAAAATTGTTCAACAATAATAGCAAATGGTTCGTAAACTTAAGCAACCATCATTTCCCAGAGGATGTAAAAAATCTGTTATCGCTAGGACCAAAGTTTAGTCTACCCATCACACCTAAAGAGCTGCCCACAGCGAGGTTGTTGGCGGACGTTGAGTCAATTCTGGAGAAGTTCCCTAGAGATTCAATTGATATTTTCAGAGCTAAGGTCACTAATGTTGTAACCAATTACCTAAATTCTTCACAATCACATAACATTGATAACAAGCTTTTCATAAAAACTGGTAAGTTTCTCAAACAAAACAAAGATATTCTCATTACTAATGCTGATAAAGGAGCTGTAACGGTTGCTATAACAAAAAACGACTATATGAATAAAGTCAATGTTCTATTACAGGATCAACAAACATATAAGGCTTTAAGGAGTGATCCGACGTTCACCACACAAAAGAAAAATAATGACCTGATTAAGGAATTATTTAACAACAATTGTATAGATGAACTTACAGCAAAACAGCTGTCCATTCACAATGCTACGGCACCCAAGTTATATGGGTTGCCTAAAATACATAAAAATAACGCACCACTGAGACCGATTGTATCGTCAGTGAACTCACCTACTTATAAACTTTCCAGTTTCATAGCTAACATACTATCGACTGCCTTCAAAAATGAAAATGGTTACAACACTAAAGACTCGTTTGAATTTGCAAGTATGTATAATAATTATCAATTACCGCATGGTTATGTACTCATTTCTCTAGATGTTGTCTCGCTGTTTACCAACATACCTCTTGATTTGGTTATATCTACAATTAATGACAAATGGGATTCAATAGAAAATTGCTGTAGCTTTAACAAGGAACTGTTTATACTCACCATCAAATTTATATGTAACAACACATACTTTTTATTCAACGATAAATTTTACAAACAGATTTTTGGCACCCCAATGGGCTCACCGATCAGTCCTATTCTAGCAACAATAGTTATGGACACATTGTTTGATGATGTCATCCCCAGATTACCCTTCAACATTCCTCTAATAAAAAAATATGTCGATGATGTAATTTTATCCGTACCTAATGAACAAATCGATGAAATTCAGAATATTTTTAACAGTTTCAACCCACATATTCAATTCACAGTTGAGATCGAACAAAATAACAGTATTCCATTTTTGGACACAAGAATCATTAGAAATACCAATAACGTACTAATTCTAGATTGGTACCAAAAACCCACTAATTCTGGCAGATACATGAACTTTTTTTCACATCATTCCATAAACCAAAAAGTCAATTTAATATTGGCCATGAAAAACAGAATTTCAAGAATCTCACACCCCTCTTTACTAAAGAAAAATTTAAATTTGTTAGTTGAAATCATGTCCAACAATGGATATCCCAAAACACTGTTAACAAAATTAATATTTAGTACAGCTACCACAAAATTAAACAATCAGTCAGACGGGTTACCTGCGAATGACATCATATACAAAAAACTCCCATATATTAAACAATTAACACCCATATTATGTAAAATTTTAAATAATGATCATATAAGGATTGGCAGATATAACCTAAAGAATGTAGGTAAACATTTTTCTAAACTTAAAGACAGGACTCCTGTGATGAATAGTGCAAACGTAATTTACTCCATTCCATGTGGGGATTGCAATAAAATATACATCGGACAGACGTCCAACTGGTTAAAAACCCGCATTACTCAACACAGAAGTGACTGCAAGTTAAAAAGAAATAAATGTGCACTAGCTATTCACTGCAGAGAAACACAACATCAGATCAATTTTGCAGAAGCCAAAATCCTTGACTCAGAACCCCATTATAAAAGCCGCCTTTTTCTTGAGATGGTTAACATTTTTAGAAATGACAATACTTTAAATTCAAAATCCGATATAGATAATTTAAGCAACATTTACGCATATATCTTAAGCTTAGATAACACTAACAATAATTGTAACAATCACATCAGTAGTATTAATACGTCAATGTAACCATTGTTTTTTTGCTTCACCTTGTACATTTAAATATTCAAATTTCCCACCATACATTTTAGTTACTTTATTTACAGTGTTAAAAATCCCTACATCAGCCTGATTGTAAATTGCCAACCTGTAACCTCATTGTCCTCATTGCTGCAATGTTTTAATTTGTCTACTATAATTATTATGGAAATCATCCATCGAAATTTTAATGTGTAATTTGTTCGTCCGTCCTCTATGTTGACCAGTATAATTGTTACTAAGATTTTTGTTGTAAGTACCATCTAAAAGAATAACATAACCTCAAATATCCAGCACATGCTTTTTGTAGATATCCCTGATGAAGAAATTAAAATAAATTTCGAAAGCTTGGACATGACTAAATAGTCTTTTCTTTAATCACCAGACCGATAACCCGACAACTCACCCCTTTCCTACTATATATATATATATATATATATATTTGGAGACACAATTATTTAATGATAGCGTTATGTCACACACACTAAACGTTTTCTTCCTTTCTTTCTCTCTTGGTAAATGTTTTGTCTCTCTCACAATCATGCTATATCTCTTGCACTCGTTGAAAGCTATTCTTTATCCTTGTCGTACTAACTGTAATGTTACGTCTTGAACGTTCTAAAGTAACTTAATTTTTATCTTGTAATATATGTCTATATGTGATTCCTCCATTTCTTTATCCAGCCAGAAGTTAGGAGTTGTTTTAATGCTATCTAACTTAATTTTTATCTTGTAATATATAAGTCTATATGCGATTCCTCTACTTCTTTTTCGAGCCAGAAGTTGATTACATACAAAGCTTCAATATTTTCGAACTGTAAAATACAACGATTTTTGTTTCTGTAATAAATGTGCCACGCTAATGTTCGAAATTTTGGCTTTTACATACATTTTTTAAACCTCTAAGTATCTTAAATAATAATAGATATAAGGACGCGTTGTGGAGAATGCATTTGGGATACAAGCACACAAATGGCGATTATTTTTTAGACCATTAGAAGGAAAAGTTCAAACAGCTACAAAACTTGTAAAGGCAGCTTGCGTGTTGCACAATCATCGGCGTATGAAAAATATCGACACTGATAATGAGAGATTAATACAAGTATTTAATAACATGCCGGTTGATTGAATGAGAGCTTTTCAATATACGAGAAAAATTTGTTACTTATTTTAGTAATATGTAATAATTATAATAATTTTATTTTAAAAATATCAGGCAATACTTACCACCTGTAGTTCCTAATTTCATGTTTTTGGCAATTTCGTCCCATACTTTATTCTTTATACGGTTGTGTAAGATGAGTAAGTAAAGTTAAACAACTGACGGTAAGGAGTTGTTAGACTTCTGTATAATTTATATTTCCAAAATCTGTAACTTATGTTATAAATATATTATATGTATAATTTATATTTACAATATCTGTATCTTATGTTATAAATATATTACTATAGAAAATCTCGAAAAGTGTTGAGTGACAAACTAAATAAATGAAATGCATTGTAAATCCGTAAGACCTTTAGTTATTGTGCGTTTACAAGATGAGTCTTTTGACAAAATAGAAGAACCAAACTATGCTATTGTAAATGTACAGATTTTTCACTGTTAATTTGTATATAACAACTTAATGTAAATTGGTATTCAAGATATAAATTTCAAAGTGATTTCCTAAGTTTTCTCTCATTACTATTATCTTGTTTTCTTACTCGAGAAAATATTTGTATTGTTCTTTTATAACAATTTATTGTATTTTGCACATATTCTACAGATTATCGGGTAATTTAATATGTAAACCAGTCAACTTTCTTGTGTTTCTATTTCCTCAATAAACATATTGTAAAACATTATTAAATATAACACAGCAACTATTATGCAGAGTATTAGTCAATGTCTGCGAATAATAATTCCAAAGAGTCTGTCTAGTCTCTCTGTGGTTGGTACACAGTTTCCTACGTACTGTGCTAGTTGTGTTATTTGATTGTTCGAAATAGTTGAGAGTGTTAGGTTAGGTTAGATCCTCTGAAAATATGTAAAATCGACTAACAATGTAAATTGGTATTTAGAACAATTTAATGAAAAGTATTAAAAATGCTTGACTAATCATGCAAATTTTCTGCACAGTATTACGTTTTTCTTGGCGCTCCGCGCGTTATACCAGCAGAAAATAGTGATTTAAAGCAACTATGTTACTTAAGAGAAAAAGATTTTATAAAAAAAAGTATCAGGTTTGTCCTTAAAAGCTTTATTTTCTTCCTCGGTAGAACGGCAGGATGTAAATCTCTGCCTGAAACTTTTCGATGAAAAAAATATTGCAGCGTTAGAAACAACTTTTGGGCATAGGGCCAAAGGTACCTCTTTTTTTATTTCAAAAATTCTAAATTGGTGGAATTGCGTCAATTGTAAATCACCATTTATGGGACTTGCAAAAAGAGATTTATTTAGAGAGTCCATTCGAAGCACAGACGATAAGAATATTTTATTTTTAAAGAACTTTGTGAAATGGCTCGACCAATGGAACGTTTTTAAAATTGTCCCCAAACGTCATGGAAAATTAACAAATGAGACACACTTTACTCTAAGACATACAATCCAACATTGATTGATTTGTGTGACTATCTATTACATGACTAAAAATTTGAATATGTTCTTTTGGGCAAATTTCAAACAGATGGCCTTGAATCTAGGTTCGGCCAGTGGGATGTCTGGAGGAAATTATCATATCAGTGTGCAGCAAGTTTTGGAGTCAGAACGAAAACTTAAATTAATTAATTTGTTAAAACTAAAATCATCTAGTCATGGTGAATTTCAAATAAAAGAAATGTTATTAAGTTGTGAAACAGTAGCTGTAATTGAACGTAAAGGCGTTAATTTGACTAAATTTAGCGATATGGACACAACAAATATTGATTTAAAGGAAAGCGACATATCAGTTTTAATCTATATAGCTGGATATATAGGGAGGAAAGCAACGTTAAATAAGGGTTCTTGTGCAACATGCGAAAGAGTATTAATTTCCAATAAAGATTTACACATAGAACCGGCAAAGTACGACTATTTAAAAGTGATTGATGGGGGTGGCTTAAAAATACCTTCCAATTATCTAGTAACTATGCTTGCAGAAGCATATACTTTGTTTAAAATAATCATATCTGAGAGGTATGAACATGGCTAACTAAAATTGATATAGCAAAGCTATCACGGCTATTCCATATGTGTCACTTTCATTGTTGTAAAATGTTCTTGTAACAATTGCCAACGCATCTGGTTTTTGGCGCCATCAGGTGGTGAAATAGAGCACCTAAATGTGGTTCTGGTTGTTGTCTTTACTAAAGATATTTTTTAGGTTATATCGGTTTAAAAATAAATGTTTGTAATACTTACAAAAATGGAATTTGGATAATTTAAGTCTGCACGATCTTGAATTTTAACTGTTAAATGTGCAGGTAATTCGACATCTTCGTTTTCAGTTATGCTTGATGTAGTTGGAAATGCTGCAGAACTGGTGAAGTTACTATAATGTGCAATTTTTGAGGAAGGCAAAGTCTTCATAATACCACAGCGTAATAGTAGACGAAGAGCATGCCCAGCAATTCAAGCATTTGTTGCGTCATTTGAACTAACTTTCTATCGCATGTGTGAAATCATTGCCTCCACTGCATCGGAACTAAATGAACCTGTTAATACATAGTAAAAACCAGCTTCTTGAAGTAAAAATGTGATGTATAATGATGTACTTTTAGCAGTCAATTTCAAGACGTGAGCCTTTCATTGGATAAACCTTGCAAACCAACAGATGCAAAAGAAATTTGCATAGGAGCGATATAGTTCTGAAGTATTACGTCCAGTGAATAGTCTTTCGTCAGAAACATGAATCAATGGTGCAGTGTTGCTATCTAATTTTTGCAGATATTGTTCTGTTACACACATTATGAATCTGGAAAAAGTCGTATATGCTTTTTAAATATTTTACAGTAGATGCTGTTGACATTTTGAAGTTCAATTTGTCCTGCTTCTTTTAAAAACTGTAAAGAGGCAGTGGCGGTGGGTGAAAAAATCTGAACAGCATGTAAAGTATTAATTTTTTCAAAATCTGATGAGTACAAATTCTTTTTCATTAAGTACAGTACAGGCTTGAAAGATAGTCCATTTTGCAGATCATGTACAGGTTTTAGGAAAGAATGTTCCATGTAGTTTTGTAGAAATCCACCACAAAAAATCTAAATCTAAAAATTATTTTCAACAATTCTTAGAAGAACGAAACCACAGTCAGTAAGAAGACTAAGTACTCTCATTGTTAACGAGTAAAAGTAATTAATTCTCAAAGAATGAAAAAAATATCATGCTAGAATGATGTATCTTGTTGACAATCCATGTACTTACATATAACATAACAACTCATTTTGTTTGCTATTTGAGGTTTATTGCAAACGGTTGTATATTGAGTATTATCTACACCATAGATGCGATCTTCAGATCTGATATACTGCACTTTCTCCTTAATTGACATATTGTCAATAATTAAGAAGCAAATTCTTTCTGCTGGAACTGTTAATTAGGCGACTTTAGCCATTAAACGTTGCTTAATTAATTCATCTGAACAATTACAGTCACCAAAATACCATAACAATGTTTTTGATGGTAAACTCGCTAAATGGTTTCTGCAGTGCTGATATCCTTTAGGAGAGCGAAATCTCCATACTGTACACATATGAATAGAAACTTCTGACTAACGAGGAGCTTTTTTTTATCTTAATTATGAACAATATTTGCAAAAAATTCTGCTTTTTTGTCTCCATCGTCAGCATCTGTGAATATTTTATGGAAAACATTTAATTTTCCCCAATTTTTACTTCCTTTTACAATAAAGGAAGTATTGGATTCACCCCAAAAATTCTAAATTGAGTTTTCAACAGATCTTCACGTTTTAGAGTCTCCTGATCCCAAAAAACATTCTTTTTTCATTGGTCTGTGTGTCTGTCTGTGTGTCTGTCTGTCTGTCTGTGAACAGAATATCTCAAAAACAGAAAGAGGTATGGCGTTGAAACTTCATATATAAGTTTTGTGAACTATGTAGATGCGCATAACCGGAGGTAGGTTTTTACTCTTGTGATTTTTCAGTTTTTTTCGATTTTTTCAAAAACGGCTCTAACGATTTTTTTTAAACTTTACATTTTTATTACATTTTTAATGTATATTGATGTGAGATAGGTGACTTTCCAATTGAATACTTCTAAAATGGGTTTCTTTTGTTTTTTTTCTTCTATTTTTTTTATTAACTCCTATTTTAAATAGAACACCCAGTATATTATTACATTTTTGAATTTAGCCTAAAATTCTAGAGAAAATTGGTCCCTTGAACTAACACTCTATTTTGTACCGTTTTTGTAAAATTTGTAATTTTGAAAATTTTTGACAAATGCTTAAAAATTTAAAATCAAATTTTTGGCTAATTATAAGATCACTGTAAAAGGAAGTTGTGTGCGTGTATCACACCAGATTTTTCTGTATATCATTCTTAAGTTGTTTTATTTTTAATAAACTTTGAATAATTAACACTAATCCGCTTTAGCTTTAAAGTCAACGTTTTAATAGTACATATACTGAAGATCTGCAATTTAGGTTGGAGAAATAAGTTCAGCTTGGATTTCTTTTGAATGGTTTTTGTAAATGTCCTTGCTCTTAATTAATTTCAAAATTAGGTAAAATTTGCTAAAAAATGTACATAATGGTACTTCTAATTAATGTGATAAAAAATATGTATTATCTACAGTTCCAGTTGGTGTAGCGTTTTTAATCAAACAAGCATTTTTGTCAAGTACTTTTAGAGAATTCTCATCGAAATGGTTAATACACAAAGTAGAGTATTCATTAAGTTTAAAAATATATGTAATACATGATTAAATATTATAAATAAAGGTAATTTAATTAGTTTTATTATTAATTAACACGTTGAAGGACAGTTGCCGACTTCATATAGGGCTGTGTTGTGACACACTGCGATACTTATCAGCGTTCTGCACAAGTAGGGGCAAAGAGGTAGATAACTGTAAGAGAGCTGTTTGGGGCAAATAACTCGTGTTTGTGTGACACTGATATGACTGTGTACGTACCAGTGGTGACGGTAACAACTGGATTACTATTATTTTATATGGAAAATTAGATGCCGTGCATCGTTCAGTTATACTGGTAGATACAATTAAGGACGCTGCTCAGCGTTAGTGTCCTTCAACGTGTTAACAATATCACTCCTGAAATAGCTTTGAGCCATTTGGTACGAATCTACATATCGTTTGAAAATTCAAAATGTGGTTTGTTTGGATTTCCACAGATAAACCACTTTCTAACCATTTTAAATAGCTTTGAAAGAACCTGTTTATATAAAAATTACTGACTCAAACTACGGCAATATGAATTTGAGGATGTAATTGATTGAAATATGACAAGTTTTCAAATCTACCTATTCAGCAGTATTTGTTTTTAATTTGAATATTGCGGTAGGCCCTGATTGAAAGTTCAGAATAACATTAAGAGGTGGCGCCAAATGACATTTTGTCATGGCATGCTTTATAGAATCATGTTTTTATGGTGATTGTAATGGCTGTATTAGCGTAAGCTAACCTAAATATTAGTTGGCCATGGTATGAAGAAGGTTTTTTGAAACTTCATTGTCAGAGGTCGTCTTTGATAATTATAACACTAGAGTACCTACAATCTAAAAATCTTGTGAACAATGAAGATTTTTGCAGCGAATGTAATCTTCCATGTTAATTGAAATATGTCTGGGCTACTTCGCAAATATTTTACTGAATAATTATTCAAAAATTAAAAATAATACCAATGAAGAATCTAAAAGGGCGAAAAAAGAACCAAAGTGGCGAAGTTGCAATCAAAGTAACTGTTTGCAATATTTTTGTTTTATTATCGACACCGAAAGGCTATAGATCATGAATGAATGAATGGATATACTTATATAGGATTAGGTACTAGAAACACATTTTATTTTGGATTTTTATGTTTTATGTTTAATTTGGAATTTATTTGGCGTGTCTTTATTCGCGAAACACTCTGTATGTATAAGTTAACATGTGTCAATAAACTTTGTTTTTTCATTTTGTTTAATTTTGTTTTGCCCAAATAGGTAACCTAAGTAAGTTCATTAGTGTGAAAAAGCATTTAATAATATAGGCACCATCGTAGTAGTAAATAAATTATTAAAACATTTAAAAATCGCAAAAATATTGCGTTAAAACGCTCGCGCGCGGCTTGCAGTGCTGCCGTGGATGGACTCCGATCGTCTTTAAAACTCAATGCTCCGGCCTGGAGCAACGTAGGCCTCGGGTAAATGGCTCAATCTTAGGCATGCATTAAAAAGTATAACCAGAAAGACTACTGCTTTTTTACTTAAATCTGAGAGCAACGTTGGAGATGAAAATCGGGCCGGGAGCTTTCTTTAGTTGTAGGGATTGGATATATCGTTTCAACTCTTGCGGCGTTGTGGGTTGGTCGAAATCATCTGCTATTGGCTGATGCGTTTCCACATATAAAATTGTTCTGTATGTGTGAGGTCTGTTTTCATCTGAAACGGTTGGCATAAAAGTGATGGTTAGCAAATAGGTTGAATTTTTATTCATCGGTACTGTAAGGGTTGGGGTTACTTCTGTTTTTTGGTTTATGATCTTTGTGGCTTTCCATAGATTTTAGCTGCTTGGCTCAATGTTTTCGAGGTTCTTTCTGTATATGTGAATTCTGTAATTGTCCATTTTTAGTTGACTTTTTAGGATCGGATCTTTGTTTCTCTGCAATTGTCTTCTGGTTCTACTTTTTTACTTAATTAATTGGATTATGTATAAAGGCGGAACACTTGGATTGCCCATTTTCCTAGATTTGTAGGGTTTGGTTGCAGCTTGTATAAAGTCGTCGATAGCCTTTTAGAACATCTCTATATGTTTAGCAATTTCTTGGGTGTTTGTGATCTGAACTGGATTGTGTAGTTGTCCATCAAGATATTCTAGGTATTTATGTAGCCTTTTATGATCCTAGAAACTGATGGCCTGCATGATGGAGTGGAGGAAAATGTGATTAACACAGGTAGATGGTCAGAGTTCAATTCGGGGAGTACTTCTTGTTGAATGGGCATATGGAAATTCTTAGTTAACATAATATCTAATATGTCGGATTGTTGGTCGTCCCTGTACGGATAGTACGTATACTCGTTTGGAGAAAATATCTGTATTTGATGTTTTGCTGCTATACCGTTGACCTTTTTACCATTTGGGTTATTTGCTCGGCATCCCCACACGGTATTGTTGCTATTTAAGTTTCCTATGATTAGAATTGGTTCCGCTGTGTTAAATAGGTTTTGTACATCATTTTCGATTAGTCTTTTATTGGGTTGTTTGTAGACTGTTGTAATTTTAATAGTGTTTATATTAGCAGTGCTGATGGTAATGGATATTGCTTCATAGTTGCTGACGGGTGTTTCTATTGGCGTGGCATGTTTTATTTGTCGTTTGATAGTGATGGCAACCCCTCCCCATGCTGATCCAGCTGATCTGTCTTGCGAAAGATGTCATAGCTGTTGATTCTAAATATGTCTCCTTCTGATAAGTGAGTATCCGTGATACACGCAATATCTACGTTGTATCTTGCTAGAAAGGAAATGAAAATTGGTCTTTGAGATTTTATGCCATTAGCGTTCCAATTTAGGATTGTGAGCTTATGAATCGCTTCAGTTCAGTTATTCATTAAGGATGTTTGGGAAAATGTGTGTTAATAATGATTTAATGAGAGGTATTAAAGTTGTAATTAATTCTTTGAGTAATGTAGGATCCCTTCGTTGTTGAAGGGGGAAGGTTTTGGAGCTGACTCAGTACTTCGATTATTTTGATTGGAATTAGGTTATGTGGCTTGACTGTGTGATAGGTTTGGTGTCGTGAATGTTTGTCGGAAAATATCTCTTGGGGTTTTTGTTGTCATGCGCTAATTTTGCAGCTCCATATGATGGGGGCATCTTCTGTAGCTGGCTAGGTGGTCGCCACCACAGTTTACGCATTTTGTGAATCATTGGAAGTTTTCATGCCTTGATTAGGTGAATGCTCTTCTCTGCATTTTACACAGCGCGGTTTTTACGTTAAAGAGCTCTTTTCCCGAATCATCCGCCGTTAAAATAACTGCACAAATTGGGGGGACATTTTTTATTACTAGCGACAGTGGTTATGGGTTATTCATATATTATTTTGTTAACTTCCGGTAATTATCATGGGATGTGAGATTAACTTTCAGATATTGGTTGCTGTAGGATGTTGAAAATTCTCTGTTTTCTATAATTTGTTTGATGTCTGCTATTACTTCTTTGTGTTTATTTGAGTTGTGGATGTATATTGCCGGTATTTTGTGTTATATTGATTTATCGTCGTGATTTAACTTCCAGAGGTGATATCATTATCGATTGGATTTTGTGTTGAGAGGGGATAATATGGATTATTTTTAATTAAGTCATGTGGGTTCCATGCATAGTGTTTTAGGACTTCCTTTTCCGGAGGCATTAGCTGGTCAATTTTGCGTTTTACTTCGCTATTAGCAGATTCGGTTGTTTGTATGCTCAACCCCGGTGGGGCGGGCATTCTGAATATTATTTATACACTTTCCTGAAAAGGTATGTTCACTTACACGTTTTAAATAATTGAATCGTTCAATAGATGACGATAAGAATAACATCGAGGCTAACGGTTCTCTGTGATAAAGCGATCTCACTTCACGACAGCTCGCGTGATACTCAACTTTGTCAAAGTAAATTTAAAGCGCATTTCTGAAAAGATATACAGATGCCATCTATTGTTTAAGGAATTGATATATCACTGGAAAGAAGCAAATAAAAAATTATTAGTGAAGATACAGGTGCCACCGCCACCATGATCGGGTCAGTTAGCACAATGTAGTGAAAACCAGGTATTTCGTATAACGAGTTGGGTAAAGAGGCCTTTAACCACGTCTATGAGATCAGAAAACAAGTAGGTTGATGAACATGAACAAAAGCTAAAAATTGGGCAGTTCAATGAATCAATATTAGTGTAATAGATAGGTAAAGTTGTGAGAGATCTAATTTTATCTGTTCTTACTTTTTTGCGGAAATTATCATTGGCGTGCCTCGAACGTACCGTATAATTATACCATTTTCTTTTGGATATTCTGTTTTGTAATTCAGATCGCAGTTGTGTCATATATCCCCGTTGCATGGGAGTATCATCACTACTTATTGAGTAACGACTTTTAGATGTTTTAAGCTTAGATTTACCCCGGAGAACTTCCAGTGTTTCCGAGGATGATTTCAAAACAACTTTAAATGGACTCAGTTTGCCTTGGATCGATGTTCCTAGTCGATAAATGTTAATATCTTCAGTTGATATTTTAGAGATCTAGTCGACAATGGATTTAACTTTGATTATATGTTCGGAGATGTGCGAATTCGTACTGTTAGGGTTACTTTCTTTAACATTATACGTGATGAAATTTTGTGTACGTTATTGTCGTTCCGACGTTTCATGTATAATATCCTCTTTGAGTACTGATGTAATACGGGCAGATTGGGAATTAGATTCGTTAGGAGTTTTCAGTTCTTCAATTTTAGTTTTTAATTCCAGCATTAATTGTTTAAGTTCGCTCACCTCTGTACGATGTGATAGGCACTTGTCGCATTGGCAAGAAATTCGACGGTTCTTGTTGACAATGCACTGGAATTCGCCACGTGATAAACTAAAGCATGCCGAGTGTAAACGTAATTTACAACGATCACAATAAATTCCGGCCGAGAAACTAGCTTTTTTTCTTTTATTTACTTTTTGCCATACATCTTCAATGAAACACTTGACTTGACTTAACTTTGGTTTTTGTTATTTATTTTCTGCTCTTTGTTTTTCGTTGTTACAACAATTTTATCTTTGCAATCATAACAATACAAAATTGCCATACCATACTAGAAAAGAGACATGTAAGACATATAGCAGAGTTGAAAACTATAAAATGGCATAGAGAAGCTAAGAAGAAAAGAGGAATACCCAGGAAACAGGAGCTAAGAAAATATAAGATATAGAAAACAAAACTATAAGAGAAATTAAAGAAAAACAAAGGCATATTTTGGTTTTCTACGTATACATTCTTCGGCAAAAGGTTGTAATTTATTTATTTATTTATTTATTTCGCACTCAGCCAACAGCCGTTAGACCAATTATAGGCCTCGCTGTGCAATATTCTAAATGTAGGTATTTGTAATGATCAAAAGTTGCTTACGCTGCTATAATCCTTAGAACCACGAATTCCAATAACTATGATTTGCATCTAAATCGTAAGCGCGTAAGCATGATTGTGCCAAACTTTTGTACTTCGTTCTGATTGACTTAGTATGGGTTGCAGATAATTAATATGCTTCCTTCTAGCTATAATTATTTGTGACATTCATTATGGTTTGCTGGAACTAATAGCAAGGTAAAACTTATAATTTGAGATGCATACTTCATTGAATAATTAGTAAAATTCGTAAAATCAAGAGACCTTCGCATTTCATATAAAAAACATCAGCACCGGGTGCATAGCATCTTAGTTTCTTTCGATCTTCAATCAACAAGAGCAAAATGAAGCTCCTCGTTGTGCTAGCTTGCTTTCTAGTCGCCGTCTATGGGGTGAGTTTGCACCAGCTATAAAATTTCAAGTTACTTAAAGGGATGTTTAGCTTCCCCCAGAAATAGTGGAACAGATCAAAGCAAAGGTCAAAGCTGCAGGGGCCGAGTGTAAGAGTGAAGTTGGAGCTAGCGATGGTGAGGAATCTGATTTGCTTTACCGTTGAACTGATATATTTAATTTCTTTTTAGACGATGTTGCGCAACTCAAGGCTCACCAACCACCTGCAACTCACACTGCGAAATGCTTCGTAGCGTGCATACACAAGAAATTCGGCTTTGTAGGTATGTAAACTTTTGCTAAAAAGATGCTAACGTGCAGACCCTTTCAGCAAGACAAGGCCGGGAAGATCGACAAGGAAGGAACGTACGCTATGATCGAGAAAATGAAGCCCTTCGACGAGGAGCTCTATGGGAAAATGAAGCAAGTCACTGATAATTGCATAGCTTCGGGTAAGTTTTCTTTTTTAAGCTGGACAACCTGGTTAAAATTTGTATGCTTAGTAACCGACTCTGACGACGAATGCGAAACTGCTGCTGCGATCTACGACTGCGTATGCAAAGAAAAGCAAGCTGTGAGTCCACTTCCCTTGCATTTACTTCTATTTTGTGGCGCTAAATGGTTTTGTTCTAGGCTGGAATTGAACCCCTCAACTTCGACTGAAAAGTAAATGCAGTATTCAAGACTACGAATGAGAGGAATTTTGTTAGTGTCTGATTTGTTAAATAGGTTAGGGTAGGTTTAAATAAAACCGAAATATTATCTATCGATTTGTTTGACTTAATATCTAGCTGTGGTGTATGGTAATATGTAAATCTTCTAAAGTCTTAAATTATCGAATTTAAACAAGGGCATAAGAGCCATGTTCGTGCTCCATAGGCTAAGTGTGTCCTTGGTTATAAGCCAATTTAAATAAATGAGGCAATAATTATATGTTTTGGGGAAAAGTTGTTTTAACTTCTACAAACGATTAATTGGGATAAGGCAGGGGTGGGCAAACGGTCGACCGCTATCGACCGGTCGATCGCAAGAGGTTTTACGGTCAATCGCGATTATATTTAAAAAAAAATTAGAACTACATTCAAAATCATTCTAAAAATAAAAAGTAGTAAAAGCTACAAGGGAAAGATAAAACCATAATTGACATGATTAGTGCAATAAACTAATTTAATAGTGAATTGCAGCTACTCATCAATCAACTGAAAAAATAAGATATGAAAAATTTTGCGTCTTTAAAAGCAAGGGCAAGCAAGATATCAAATTATGACAAATACGAAACAGAATTGGAAAATATTCTCACCAAGTTTGAAAAGCGTTTTTCTGACTTATGAAAATTAACGACCGTTGCCACTTTCATGACTTATCCATTTTCTTGAGCGAATGCTGGAAAAACTGCTTTTGAAATATCGGATGTTGTTTGATTCACACAGATGCGTGCATCAAAACCTTTTTGATTATAATTAATCACGTAATTCAAGTCATAACTGTTCTATCTCATTCAAAGGTCGTGGTAAAGTCAAATTTGCATCTTGCCGTATTTGTTTGCCTCTGTTAATATTGGAAAGGAATTTGTAAGTTTCCCTTAATGGCTTTTAAGCGGATGGATACATTTTCTACTAGAACTTAAGCTGACTTAGCATATTTGGGAATCATGGGTTTATGGATTTCGTTCAATTGCCTCATTGAGAGAGATTAGCATTAAGATTCTAAGAATAAGTATTTATTCCTACGTGCGACGCTCCGATTGGCTACGCAGGATCGCCTCAGCCAATAGTGTTTGAGCTTTCCCCTCCTTGATGAATTTGCGAGTTCGGCTCGTTGTAAATTCATCGTCAGTTAGATTCAGAACTTCGAGGAAGCAAGTTCAGCTAAGCTTTGTGCTGGGTTGCGGTCGTTCTAACTCCCTGGGAAAGACGTTTCCAGGTTGTTTTGTGTTACGGTTACGCGCAATTCGCTATTTTCGCGTGGCCAATCCAAGCGTGTCACAACAGTTGAAGCTTTTGTAAAAAACCATCGGTCCATCAGTGACGTTTGTAATCGTTGTTACTCAATATACTCGTGTTTGTTAAGTCTTGTTTCACTTCAACAACTAACTGAACCCAAGTCAGGGTTATTAAGTGGCAGTTCCCGGCAATCCCATTGAACCGGAATTCGCAGTGGATTAATTGGGGGCCCCATTCGTGGAAGCCTCTTATCAAGTTAATCATACAAAAAACAGATGTCTTTGACATGGACTTGCCTTCTATTGAAAATGAGGTTTTGCCGATCATTTCTGATATACACATCAAAGCCAGAGCAACAGATACTAAAGTTTGGTCTTTTTCAACACAAGTAAAATATCCAAATCTAAAACAAGTTGCCCAGCAGTTAACGGCCTTATTCGGGTTGACTTATTTGTGCGAATCTGCTTTTTCTGAAATGAAAATTATTAAATCAAAACTTCGTAATCGGCTTACTGACGAACACCTGTCTTCATGCTTACGATTAGCATTCAGTAAATACGTGCCTTCCTACGAGAAGTTTGCGGAAGACACGCAGTGCCATGACTCGAAATCTAAATAAAATTTGATACGAACTTCAGAGGAGTAGCTAGGAACTATGGCGCACAGGGCAAGTCTCCCCCTAATAAAGTCCTATGTTTTTGATTAATAATTTTACTAGTTTCAACAATCAATATATCATATCTTTACCTACTTAAAAGAGATAAAAAGAACACTACTTTATTGGACATAAATATTCATTTCACAAATTGCAAACATAAAAATACACATCAATAATGTTCATAAATTATTGCAATGTACCTATAAAAACAAAATAAAACTAGAACACAATTTTTCGTGACTTTTCCGCGGTAAATTTATCTATAATATCGTCGTAGTTAGTTTTTTCTGCAGTTTCATACTCAATTGACCTTATGGCTAAATTTGTTAAGCGCACTTGTCCTATTTGGGATTTCAAGTACTTTTTTACAAGTTTTAGCTTGCTGAAGGATTTCTCGCAAGACGCGGACGTAACTGGTAGCGTTAGTGCTAAGCGGAGACACATTTCTATATTGGGATAATTGGATGATAACCCATATTCATGAATAAAAGTTAGGTTGGGTATTAAAGAACATGCTTGATATTTAAAACTTTCAATCTCTTAACCTTAGCTCGCTTGCGTCAAGATCATCTTTATATTTTAGTGCCAAATCAGCTGCTGTTTTTTTAACATATGCTATAGGTTTTTCCAAAAGAAAGAGTCCTCTGTTAAAAAACAAAGATCAGAAGCTACCCTTGACAAAGTCTCAAATCTCCACTCCATCTGCGAAATTAACGAATCAAGAACATTATACAGCTGGATTTTAAATTTCTTCAAGTCTGTAAAAGACTGAGCTTCATCGTCGACCTTCTCATCAAACATTTGTTTTTATTTTCCTCTTTTTTCTGGCAATTCTGGTATTTTGTTAATCTGTTAACAAAGATCCTTTGCTGTGTCTACAACCTTGTCAATCTCGTTTTCTCTAAAATTCTTAATATACTTCTGGAGACCATCAATAGGTTTAGCTGCTCTTTCGATTGACTGTGTTTTGTATTGTAAAATGCTGTTTACCTTGTCGATATTACAAAGAATGTGATTCCACACATAGTCCATTTTCTAAACGCTAAAAATTCGCCAAAGTTCTAACTTCGTTGACTCAAAACCGATTTTGAAGATTTTTTTTATTATTTCGGAAAAAGTTTATAGAAAAATTCCCCATGGGTGCGAAAGTGTGCTTTTTATTTTTTCAATTGTTATTAACAATCAAGTGTTTTTTTAATATACTCTTAATTAAAAAATGTGTAACTATTTTATTTATTCAAAACAATTGCTTGAAATTTGATAACATAAGGTTTTTGGGGTCGCAGATTACGAATCTGGCCTCAAAATGGGTCTAAAAACAAAATGGCGTCGAAGGTCTAATTTTCTATTTTATTTTTTTTATTTTTATTAGATGTCTGGGGGTTTTTGGGGTCGCGGATTACGAATTTGACCTTAAAGGCCAACGCGCACTTGTGCGACGCGCAGAGCAGCGCGGCGAAGCGCGGCGACGAGCAGTTATATCTTTAATGTATTTCTTACCTACTAACGCGCACTTGACGGAAGCGCGGCGCGGCGCAGCGAAGCTACCCTAGCGGAATTCTTGCCAGAGAATATTTTTCTCTGCGCCGCGCCGCTCCGCGCGTCGCTTCGCCCAAGTGCGCGTTACCTTGCGACCCAAGTGGACGGAATTGGGGTTTACGAAGTTTTCCGAAAGCAGTTGGAACTAGCCGAATGTATTCCGACAGACGCTAAACGCAAGAGTTGAATTTTTTTCTTGTCTTTCGTTGAAGCTTGAAAGCAGAACTTTTTATAAAGAATGACTTTTTGTCGTAAAATCAATAAAAATCAATAATAACATTTTTATGGGTGGTCCAGTTCATTTGTTGTGCAGTATATTTTTAATCATAAATGCTTGTTTTACTTAGAAACATCTATTTCGTCTTAAATTTAAAATTACTGTCTCATTTTCATAGAAATTAACTACAAACCCATGACGCATTTAACGTTAAAATTCGTAGAAAATGCGACCTGAATTGTGGCTTGCAACATTTGTTCCGTTTGATTGACGTCTGGCAAAGGATTATCTTTACAGGGGGGCTTATGTGTTTCTAAGCAGACATGATATTTGATGAATTATAGGTTATTGGGATTTCCAACATTCTTTTAAACAATCTACAAATCAAAATAATGTGAATTATAAAATAACTGAAATAATTTGGATGCAAACTTCACTTTCTGCCTAGCCGCTCCATTAATATTCAGCATTTCGCTATTAATTTTCAGTAATAATAGGACAAGAAGTCAAAATATTGCCGACAATAATTTTTGCGATTCAGATACGAGTTTCTGTGGCGATGAAAATAACCACGAGTGCTTGCACGAGTCGTTATTTTCTAAAGCAACAGAAACGAGACAATCTGAAGAGCAAACATTTTCGGCAATATTTTGACCTAGAGTCCTATTCGTCTTGACAACTTTTCAATTATTAAAAATGGCCAATAAAAATTCCTAACACTAAAATTTTAAATTCACAAACCTAGCGGTCTTTGAATTGTATCCTTTTCTAAAACTAAAATCCAAATTATTTTTCATTAAAAAATTGTTACCTACAGAAAAAATTATCGCTGAAATAAAGCTCCTCGAAATATTGTCACTAGAATAATCGTTCGATTGGTAGTTTATTTTTAAATTGAAGAATGCCATTGGTTGACAAGTTAACTCGATCAATTCCTTTCAAAACTAGTTGTTAAAATTATTATTGTACAACTAGTTTTGAGTCATACTTTTTTTCATGAATTTGCAGTCTGATAACGAGGGCGAAGCCCGAGCTAATCAAGCAAATGAATGAAAAAAAAGGACTTTCAAAACGTGTTGTATACGTAGTTTTTTTGCATAGTGATCTCTTGGTCGAAATTAATCGAAAAGGACTTCGAAGTTGACAACGGCTTTTTCTCTTTTTTCCAGCTTTTCAGCTTCTTCACAAAGCAAAGAGACAATTAGAGTATCTTCGTCCGAGCTATCCATTTTATTTATTAAAGCTACCGAACACAAACAAATCCACAAAATATTCCGTTAACACCAACCCGGTTGTCGACAGAAACGGCTCTCAAGTGCGCGTTAGCACGGCTCTTCGGCTCTTCGCCGCGCTTCGCCGCGCTGCTCCGCGCGTCGCCCAAGTGCGCGTTGGCCTTTATTGTTCTCTGCGGAAATTTAATTAATTCTTTTTAAACTAGAATTCCTGACTTTAAACCTTTTTCTATTTTCTCTCTTTTGTTCGTACACATAATTCGTTTTTTAAATCTTTTCTTACGTTTTCCTGTAAAAAACTTCGTTTTTCATGTGGTTCTTTTGCTTTCAATTCTTTTGCTTTTTAAATCTTTTTTGACGTTTTCCTGTTAAAGAACCTCTTTTTTCATGTGCATATTTTGTTACTTTTCCATACCCATAGGTATAGGGAAGTCTTGGAATCATGAAAATTTTGGAAATCGAGATTTTCACAGAAATATCCGTTTTGGGCCTCTAGAAACCCAAAAAAGTGGTTTTTAAAAAATGTCTGTCTGTGTGTGGGTGTGTGGGTGGGTGACGCTCCTACAGCCGAAAGTATTGCTCCGATTTTGATGCGCTTTGGAATGCGGGGTGTATCGAAAATTCATCGACAAAATAAGCTTTTCAAAAAAATCCGAAACCGGAAGCGAAAGTTACGCATGTTTTTTTGGTATCACTGTTTTCGTGATTAAAATTTTGAAAATTTTATCGCGGATAACGATAGAGGGTCATAAGACAAATCTGTTAGTTTTTTGCCGAACTCGCTAGGTTTAAAATGAAGGGCGCTATGATTTTTTGAAAATTTTGAGTTTAACGCCCTATTACTCAAAAACGGATGAATCGATTCAATTGATTTTTTTCTGAATAGTATATGAAGGCTAACATGAGGTGATATAAAAAGTGTTTTGAAAAATATTAAGGGGCCTAAATTAAAAATTTTCAAAATTTTGGAAATTTTCTAAAAATCATTTCTCAAAAACTGCCCACAGGAATTTGTTTAAACTTCATACACTGATAGACCCCGAACAGGGCTATCGATCTGTTTTTTAAAGAATCTCATGAATTATCTGTGGCGCCCTCTACGAAGCTTTGAAGTTTGAAAATTTAAACTTCTTTAATTAATAAACAAAACAAGATAGGTAGCTGGGGTTTTCACTGAATTGCTCAGTGCATAATGGAGCATATGAATATGCAAAAAATATTACACTCGTGGATATATGTAAGCGCACCGGCCCCCTCCCCCCTCTATTTTTGAAAAATAATTTTTTAATTCTAACGGTTGTTATATTTTTGCGTCAAAGAATCTTTTTCCGCAAAAATAAAAAAATCGATTTTGTATGCCCTAGAAAATATAATTTCCAGGTACTTAGAAAATTTCACCTCGGTGCTACAGCCGTTTTGAGGAAAATAATACATAAACTAGCACAGTGGCGGCTTGTCCACTTGGCGCCATCTACAGAAGCTCGGTGGTCACGTTTTGAACTACACATTCTTTTATATTTACCCGCAATTTACGTGAAAGTGTAAACGCTTATCACGGTGAAGACGTGAGTCATCGAGTTGAAATTTTGATATGTTGTAAAGACTGTTGAATAAAGACGATATGAACAGTTTCCAGTATGGGAAAGTCCAGGGAGGTAGTCACGTCCACTTTTTTTTTAAATCTTTTCTTACGTTTCCC